>APFE031058233.1:0-28632 GCA_000404065.3 Pinus taeda | reverse complement strand
ATATAAAAAGTTGTGATTAAATTTATTAAGATATTTACATCTAATATGAATATTTGAATATGAAAAATATTCAAACTAACATGAATATGGAAAATATTCAAACTAATATGAATATGGAAAATATTCATATGAAAAATAAGAAATTCATATTCATATGAAAAATAAGAAAGTAAATATGAAGAATAAAAAATTCATATTCATATGAAACATAAGAAAGTAAGATAAATTTTAGAGGGTTTTTATTACAAATAACTTTTTATTATATATAAAAATGCGATTAAATTAACTGTTTTTTTATATATAATAAAAAGTTTATTTAAAATTTATTAAAGATATTTACATTTTTCAAGTTGAATATTAAAGTTTATTAAGAGAATTTACATTCAAATTGTAATGAAATTTATAATATTACATTTTTGATTTAAAATAAAATTGGGTTCATACCAACTTTATTTGACACTTTGTCTTTTTCAGTCTTTCTTACATTAATATTTTAAAAACCTATTAAAATTTATTAAACATTTAACTTCTATATTAATTTATTAAACATAACTTATAAACTAAACTCTTATTAACCTAAAAGAACATTTATTAACTATTCAATTTATATAACTAAACTAGTTAATAAAAAGATGAATGAAATGTTACCAAAATTTGTAATTATAGATAAAATAAAAACCCTTGCACTATACTATTATATGCTTGAGTGATTGATTAGTAATTTACATGATTAAAAAGAAAATCGCTCTTCTATAAAAAGCTTTTTACTTAAATTTAAATGTTTTGATAATTAAAAAAATTACTTACTTTATTAATTTTTTTGGTATATAATTATAATTAAAATGTCAATATGATGAGCATTACATCTTATAATTTAAGAAATTTATTTAGATATCATCAAAACCTAAGTTAAATATGGTGATAAGAGTGACCATGAAAGTGGTCAAATGAAACATAGTTTTTCAGTAAAATAAACCCGTAAAATATTATAAGATGTAAACCTATACATGATTGACTAGTTTTTAAATTTATAAGATACATGTAATATATTTACAGAACAACCGATTTGTATAGAATTTTCTTTCTGCCTTGAGTCTAGAAGAAGACAAAGAAGCTAGAAACCCTTCTGTATATTAATTTCTATGAATAAAAATATTAATTCACGGTATATTTACAGTCACGGTATAGCATAGAAATATTTACAGTCACGGTATATCATATGTAATATCATATCATATTTAGTTTTTGGATCCTCAACCAAAAACTAAATATACATCTTAACAAAATCCCAAAAAATTAAAGGGCTATTTTTAACAACATGAACTTGCCCACTGTAACGACACGGGCAGACAACCTATCCATCAAGGAAGTAACGAGAGTCAAACCTGTAACTCTACCAGAAATTTCTATATTTTAATTTATATATATATAAATATATTTATATATATATATAATTAGTATAATTTTATATTTTTATTAAATTATTAATTTTTAAACTAAACTCAGTTTTCATAAATAACATTTTTACAAAATATTATATTACTTAACTACATTAATAAATATAATTAATATACACAAAATATACATATATCAGTTACATATATAAATACATATTAATAATATATATAATACTAAATAATATATATAATAATATAATATATATATATATATATTATATATATATATATATATATTTATATTTATTATCATTATATTATAATACCATATACTTATCACAATTATAATGACAATTTAGAATAATTATTATTATATTATAATAATATGATAAAATTATTGATATTATCAATAATATAATAAATTTTGATATTTATTAACTAAAAGAATAATTAATATTATAAACTCCATGAAATGATATTAAATACAAAGATTAATATTACAAAAGGCAAGCGATTATTATTATTATTATTATAAACAAAAGGGATTAATATTAAAAATCTAAATGATTAATATTGAGAAACGAAGAGATTAATATAATAAACCCAAGGGATTAATATCATAAATGTAAATGATTATTAATATTATAAACCCGAGGGATTAATAAACCCAAACAATATATATTTTAAACCTAAACAGTTTATATTATAAACCCAATGGATTTATAGTAAGCCCTAGGATTAATATTATAAACCTTATCCATAATATTACACCTTAGGAATATGAACCCTTAGATTAATAAACCCAAGATATTGATAATTGTTGACACCTAATCCGAAACGGATGGGTGAACTGGACAGTCATCCAGAAGATGAACTGATCCGCCATATTTATGTATATAAATGTATGTTACCTAATGAATAATATAATCAGTTTTCTCTCGCTCATTCATTCTGGAGTTACCCTGGCCTGACATGGTATCAGAGCACAGGTCCCAGAAATAGTTGTAACTCCTGCCTGAGAGCTGCTCAGTCTCTGACATCCTTGAAATAGCTGAAGACTGCCGCTGCCTGAAGACTGTCGTTGCCTTCATTGAAACGCCTGGATTGGTAACGTATGACTGTTATGAAACGCCTTGCTCATTGAAAATGCCTTGTCTTGACTGTTATGAATGACAGACCCCTCTCGTCTCAAAGTTAGAATTTGTTTTTAATGGATTGGGCAATGGATCCGCGTGAACAGTTTCTTATTTCCGCGTGAACCTCTGGAACAGTTTCCCACCCATCCATTTGCATTCGCCAGTTTCCTACCTCTAATAATATTTCTTTCCATTCTGGGTTCGAGGAAAATCCTGTTGGCATTCCTGTCACTGCAACATAGGCATGGATGCTGTGTGAATTCATGTCCCTGCAGCAAGTCTCTGGCACTCGAAACCAGTTCCCCGTTGGTAATGGAGTCCCAACGCTTCCCACGCTTTTTTTTCAAAAGTGTTAGAATAGCATCAGTGAAAGCTCCATAGCCTCTTGGATCTCCATATGGGCACACATCGATACAATTCTCGTGGGGCCTGCATCCATTGCCCGCGTGCTGTGGAGCACTGCCTTGAACCCTCGCCGATTATAACATTCAAAAGGAATCCTTGTCTTGCACCTACGTGGTGGCCTTTGAGATTGTGGGGAATGAATTTCAGTTGATGTTAAAGCGTTGCCGTGTAAAGGCTTCGTGTTTTACTAGTTTTAGATGCTGGCTTCGTATTCTCTGTTGTTAGACATTCCATTACAAAGATTAGGGGCTGTATCGGTTGTCAATGTTATGTGAATTATGCACTTTTACTTGTGATCGAACTTGCGATCTCTGTTGAAATAAAGATATTGAATGCGAAGAGATCATCAAATACTGTATGTATATGAGTGTTGTCCAACAGTTCTGAACTTCATTGTGGCAATGTTGGTTAAGCATATTATAGCAGAATTTTGAAGTGTAGCCTTAACAGAATTTTGAAGTGTAGCCTGATATATATTATATATGGTGATTTAAAACAGAGACAAATATGGTGATAACAAAATTTTGAGTATTGTCCTGATTTTGCATATAAACATGGAGATATATATGTGGAGATATATGTAGCAGAATTTAATGATTTTTTCTCCATAGCAAAATCATTTTTTTAAAAGCAGCGGAAGTTTTTTAAGAGTAATTTTTTTTTTTTCCATCAGAAGTATATATCAGCAAAAGTTTTTTATATCCGCAGAAGCAACCTTTTATAGAATGCATTCAATCATCTCTATGATAGGAATAGTTCTCACTGGCAAGGAGAACTATCCTGACTGGTCCCGAATGGTACAACACACCCTCATTTTCAATGAGCTGTGGAAAGGAGTGTGTGTCGGAGAAGGAGACAGTGACCCAGAAAAGCCTACATCAGACAAAGAGCTCGCCATCTGGGAAAACAAGAACAGCAAAGCGTATGCATTAATCGCAACATCTGTAAATAAGGAGGTGAGTCGCCACATTCATCATATTCAACTGCCTTTGAAGCTTTACAAAAGCTGAAAGAACTCTAGGACTCACATTCTGCACTTGAAGTTGTCCAACTTATGATTAAACTCTTCACTCTTGAACTGCAAAATAATGATCCTCTTGCTCTTGCATCTGAAATAAATTCTATAATGCATGATATCAAATCCACTAAAGTTGAGTTGGATATCTCTGTTATTTTTTTTCTCAAGGCACTTTATCCTACATATTCCAATTATCTTGAGTCTTTGCAAGCAAATGGAAACCTCAAAGATATAACCTTTGACTCTCTTGTGAAAAAGTTTGCTGAAAGAGAAAAAACCTTTGGAAAGAAGACAACCCCTAAATCTTCTGAAGAGACTGTATGCTTGGCTCATAAAGAAAAGTATCCTGCTCAAGATTCTACAAGAGGAAGAGGTGGACGAAGAGGAAGAGGAAGATACTTTAGAGGCAGGGGGGGCAGACATTCTCAAGGAGAAAAGGCAGATTTACATTGTATTTGTTGCAAAATAAATGGATCACATGATGCCTCTACATGCAAGCTACAATGGGACAAAATTGAGCAGAGAAGAAACAAACAAAAAGGTAAAACTGATGATACAGACAAAGGTAAAGCACCTGAATCTGCTCACTATGTTGAGGCACAATGTAACATTGGAGTAAATGAAGATTTGTTTAATACTTCACTTGCTTCCTAGAAAAATGATTGGCTACTTAATTTAGGAGAAACCTGTCACATGACTCATAGAAAAGATTTTTTTGAAGATTTCATTGACAATGTTGATGGAGTAGTATACTTTGCAGATCAGTCAAAAATCAAGCCATCAGGGCTTGGCACAATCAAGCTTAAACTACCTGGTCTCTCAGACTTTCTTCTGGATCATGTTCTATATCTCCCACAGCTAAAGAGAAACTTGTTGTCCTTGGTCCACATCCGCCAGCAAGGTCACTCCATCATATGTTTGATGGCAAGCTTGAGGTAAGAAAAACATCTGATCACTCACTTGTCATGAGGGGAATAGAAGAAGAAAGGCTTTTCAAAATGCAAGGAACATCTACTCATGCACAACATTTCTCATATATTTCTCATCATGAAGAAGGTACACTTCCATCAAGTTTATTATGGCATGCTAGATTTGGACATTTAAACTCTGACAGTCTCCGTTTATTGAAGAAAAATGGTGTTGCTGGTTTGCCTACAATTCCTAGAAAACTTAAGCAATGTGATGCTTGCATTCTAGGAAAGCATAGCAAACAGTCATTTCATGACTCACATTCAAGAGCACATATGAAGATTGAACTTATTCATTCAGATTTATGTGGTCCAATGCCTTTTCCTTCTGCAAATGGAAATAAATATATCATGACATTTATTGATGACTACACCAGAATGTGTTGGGTTTATTTATTGAAGAACAAATCTGATGCTTTCCTAACATTCAAGAATTTTTCATAAATGGATTGAAAATGATGCACAATCTCATATTGGGTCTATTCGCACTGATAATGGAAAAGAATATACATCAAATGAATTTGAACAATATCTTCGCCAACATGGGATTAAACATCAAACAAATGTGCCTTATAATCCCCAACAGAATGGTGTAGCTGAAAGAATGAATAGAACAATCTTGAATATGGTATGATCCATGCTTTTTTTCAAAAATGTAAAGATAATGTTTTGGGCTGATGCTGTTCTACGTGCTGCATATATAAAGAATAGATGTCCATCTAGTGCTATAAGAAACACGACTCCTTATGAATTGTGGTATGGACATGTTCCTTCGGTAAAACATCTCAGGATTTTGGTTCCACCTGTTATGCTTTGATACCAAAGGTACATAGAAACAAACTTGGTGCTAGAAGTCGTAAGTGTATCTTCCTGGGGTATTCAAACACCTCCAAAGCATACCGCCTCTATGATGAAGAAAATAAAAAGTTTGTTATATCTGGAGATGTAATTTTTCTTGAATCATCCAAATCTGACAATGTTGTTGAGCAGCAACTTGATCGCTTGGATAGATTCACAAAAACGAAATCATTTCAAGAATTTGAAAATCAAATTCCACATCTTGAAGGGGGGATTCCTATACTAGATCAACATGTGGAATCTTCTTCTGAAGAATACTCTCCCCCGATTGAAACTCCAACAACGGATGATGCTTTAAGTGATGTAATTGATAGAATTGGGAGACTCAATCTTGATTCACTTCCAACTCAATCAACAGAGCAGCCTGGACCATCTCAGAAAGGTCCCCCAAAGTGGCTGACAAAGACACTTGAAAGTGTTCATCCTGATGAAATTGGAAAAACAGGAACCAGAAATTCAAACCGACAAAATGGAAGTGATGTAGATGACTCTAATTCACCTGTTGATATGGATGTTTCTTATGATTGTGAATTGAACTTGTCTACAGATTTTGAACCAACTTCCTTTAAAGAAGCTGCTTCTCATGATGAATGGAAAGAAGCAATGCAAAAGGAGTATGATGCCATATCAAAATTTTCAAATCTAACAATGGAGGAGAGTTCACTTCCAGTGATTTCATTGACTTCTGCAAAGAAGCTGGAATCAGAAAAGAGACCACTCTACCATATAACCCAAAACAAAATGGTGTGGCCAAGAGAAAGAATAGAACTATCATGGAAGCGGTAAAAGCTATGTTGCATGATCATAAATTGCCAAAGTTTCTATGGGGAGAAGCTGCAAACATAGTTGTCTATGTCCAAAATAGATCTCCTCACCGTGCCCTAAAGAACAAGACTTCTGAAGAAGTCTTCACTAGCGAGAAGCCCAAAGTTGGGCACCTAAGGATCTTTGGTTGTCCTATCTACTTCCATGTCCCAAAAGAGAAAAGGAACAAGTTGGAAGCTTCAGGTAAGAAAGGTACGTTTGTTGGTTATTATGAGAATTCTAAAGCTTACAAAATACACGTACTTGGTCAAAGAAATATATAATTTAGCAAGGATGTAACATTTGATGAAGCTACGACTCTTGGAAAAGCAAGAGACACTCCTCTTCCTCCTACTAATGATGACAGTCAAGATCTTGTATTTGAAATACAAGAAGATCCTGAAGCTAAAATTGATTTTGTTGATGAACCCATGGAGCCCATGGATACTTTGGATCCTCCGCCATGTGATCCTCCTCCTAAAAGGAGACCTTTATGGCTTCGTGACACTTTTCAAGATGCTGATAAATATGTTGCCCCCAAAATAACTTTCAGAGAAAGCAAGAAACCTTGTTGGTTCCAAGGATATGTTGTAGCCATATATCATTCAAGTTTAATCGTGCACTTTTGAAGAAGTTGTAAAGGCCCAAGTGTGGAAAGATGCAATGGTTGAAGAATATGAATCCATCATTCATAATGATGTATGGGAAGTGGTTCCAACTTCCAAGACCCCAAGGTAAATCTATTGTATCTTCTAAATGGTTGTATAAAATTAAACATGGTGTTAATGGTAGTATTGAAAAATATAAAGCTAGATTTGTGGCTAGAGGTTTCTCTCAGAAAGAGGGAATAGACTATGACGAAATTTTTGCACTTGTTGCTCGTTACACCACCATCCAATCTATTGGATCTCTAGCTGCAAGCCAAGAATGGTCTCCTCACCAAATGGATGGATTGTAGCTCTAAATGTTTTTTTGCATGGCTTCCTTAAAGAAGTATTCGTGGAGCAACCACAAGGCTTTGAAGTACATGATCCAAAAACTCGTGTGTAGGCTGAAGAAAGCTCTCTATGGTTTGAAGCAAGCTCCAAGAGCTTGGTATGGTTGCATAGATAGCTTCTTGACGAAGCTTGGTTTTACTAAAAGCAATGCAAATCTGAATCTTTACTTTAAAACAATCCAAGGTATGCCTTTGATTTTGGTATTGTATGTTGATGATTTATTTCTAACGGTAGTGAACTTCTTATTCTCCATTGTAAGAGGGAGTTAGCTTTTGAATTTGAAATGAAAGATTTTGGTTTGAAGCACTACTTTCTGGGCCTGGACATATGGCAGAAATTTGGTGAGATTTTCCTTTCTCAAGGAAAATATGTTGTCAAACTACGAGAAAGGTTTGGCATGACTGAGTGTAAGTCCATGAATACTCCAATGGAAATGAATTTCAAGAAGCTTTTTGGTAAAGCTACAGCACCTGATTTGGTTGATCCTTCTAAGTACCTTCAACTGATTGGGGCACCGATGTTTTTAGTGAACACTAGACCAAATATATACTTTGCAGTCAATACTCTGAGTTAATACATGATTAAGCCTGCTCATGCACACTGGGTTGTTGCAAAGCATGTGTTGAGGTGCTTGCATGGGACCATCAATCTTGGATTGAGATATATTGTTGAAGATGTAAGGCTACATGGATACTCTAACGCTAATTGGGTTGGTAACTCTACTAACAGAAAGAGCATAGCAAGGTGTTGCTTCAACTTAGGATCTGCCATGATATCTTGGATGAGCAGAAGGCAAAATTTTGTTGCCCTTAGCATGGTTGAAGAAAAATACAATGTTGCTAGCATGGCTAGTTGTGAGGCAATATGGCTAAGGAAGCTCTTTAGAGAGCTGTTTGAGCAAGTATCGGATACTAGAGAAATTTACTATGACAATAACAGTGGGATTTGACTCGCTGAAAATCTCGTGTTCCATGTCAAGTCCAAATATATTGAGATCAAATATCACTATATCCGAGATATGGTGCAAAGAGGAGCAATAAGACTTTATCATATAACGACTGATGACCAGATCGCTGAAATTCTTACCAAATCTTTGCCGGATTTAAAGTTCTTGGCTTTCAGAGAGCAGCTTGTACTGACGGATGTGACCCTTCCTAGAGAGGGCAGTCATAGATGATGAGCCTTGGATGTGCAAGATCCTTGTCATGCGTTGACAAGTGGATAACCCCAAGCAGTGATGAGCCTTTGATGTGTGAGATCCTTCTCATGTGTTGACAATTGGATCCCCCCAAGTTGTGATGAGCCTTGGATGTGCGAGATCCTTATCATGAATTGACAAGTGGACCCCCCAAGCAATGATGAATCTTGGATGTGCACGATCCTTGTCATGTGTTGACAAGTGCATCCCCCAAGTTGTGATGAGCCTTGGATGAGCGAGATCCTTGTCATGTGTTGACAAGTGGATCCCCCCAAGCAATGATGAACCTTGGATGTATGAGATCCTTGTCATGTGTTGACAAGTAGATCCATCCAAGGGTGTATAGGGTGATGGATGTATTCCCCTATGATTATTCTTCTTCATTAGATTGTAGCATCATTGTTCCAAAGCACACATAGCGGAGATCCTTGTATCAGAAAGAAATTCCTCCTTAGCTAAGAGGGAGTGTTGAAAATTGGTAGCTATGAGATGAATTTCCTCGAATAAAATTTCATTTCTGACCTTTCTAAGTGACTTTATAAAAATAGAAAGTCATGTCTATCTTTGCAACCATGACTTTCCAAAAATAGTAAATCACCTTCCATCAATTCATAATCATATATATATGATGGAAAATCACTTAACTTGTCCTTAATCAATCTCAATTGTTTAAATTTTAACTTGATCATCATCATCATCATCATTATTATTATTATTATTACTATTATCCTCTTTATGCTATTATTATATTATTATTAAAAAGAAATTCAAGTCTCTCAATCATGAGACTCAATCATGTCATATGTAACTCCCCTCAATTAATGCATATGTTACTCTCTCTCTCTCTCAATGGATTCATTCCTCTCTCTCTCTTAAATGGTCTTACACACCTCTTACACTCTCTTACACACTTTAATGACTCGTCATAAAAAGATTCATTTTACACCTCTTTAATGCATAAGTTACACTTCTCTTCTAAATGCATAAGTTACACTCCTCTCCTTTATGGCATAAGTTACACTCCTATTTTGGAATATGTAACTCCTCCTCAAGGAATAGGAGTTACTCCCTCATGAATTTGACCTCCTTGCTCTTCCTATATATTTGTGCATCTCATCCTCACCTTATACACTTGTGCTTGTGAAAGGAGAATTCAAACTTGAGAAACAAAGAGTTGGAAAGTCTAGAAGAAGATTGAGAGAGATGATCTCAAATGTTGTGGACTTCCTTGTATATATAGGCTTCATGTCACTGCTTGTAGGTCGGCTAATTCTTCCTTGAAGGCCGACTTGTTTGACAAGGTCTTGAAGGATTTTTATGATACTTTTGACTTTACAAAAAATTTCTTCACAAGATACAACATGCCCAAAGGGGTCTTACATGTATGACAATGACTCTTTTGACTTGTTGACTCAATGACAAGCCCTAGAAGCACTCAATGGGTGCTTGACCTATAAATAAATTTATTTGAGCATGAAACCCATGCATCAAGAATGACAATTATAAATTTCTTTTCTCTTCAATATCAAATACATCAAATCACGATTACAATGGACATTATGAAGACCGAACCTAGTTACACATTTCAACATCTTAGGCCCTGCCAAGCCCTTAATCTATCTCTAGACCTCTAAAAAAAGTCACCTTAAGCCATAGTATTAGAATACCTTGCAAGTGGCATAGGGAAACCTCCCTTGTGGTTTAAATCCCACTAAACAACAAGAGGAAGGTTGTTGAGGCGACAATGGTGACCCTTCCTCATTGTTGCCATAGAGTCGCCCTTTCCTGGTAAGTCCCCTCACAAGGCCTACTAGAGTTTGCAGCAGCAAGACCCACCACCGTTGTCACCTTAGTAGTGAAATCTCTTATTGTTTTGTGGGTGGGATGTTATCCCCACAAGGGAGGCTTCCCTGGCAAGAATTTGAATTTAGATGACTAAAGCGATCCTAGCCAAATGGTTCTCTAAACTTGAAAGAGCTTGCAAATTTTACAATCCATAATAGTCTTCAATAGAGCATGGCTCCAAGTTAAATAAGTAACTGGGTCAAAGAACCAATGGCTCAAGATAAGCTTTGGAGATGCTCAAACCCATTCCCAAACGCATGCCACTTTAAATTTAATGATTTTCAAAAAGCTATATAAAGTGGTGGAGAATGGAGAACCAGTGTCGTGGCTCATTATTGAATTTTTTTAGCATACAAAGTCAAACAAGGAGCGGGTTGATAGTTGAACACCTTGAATGGTGTGGGAAGGAGGAATAACCTCTCAATCCAACCCTAGCAAATTTCCAAATTAGGAAACTTAAGGTCAAGGAATGCAATCTAGTTATCTTGATAGATACTTGATGACAAATTTTACAAAAGAGGAAAATGTTAGCCTTACTCTCATGTGATAAAAACAATTCTAAGTCCAAAATAATTAAATTAATTAAAATCATGAAAGTTTGGATTTATTCCTACTTTTTTAGATTGGGTTTGTTCCTCATAGATAGGAGTTCATTTGGGTCTAGTTGGTTGAGAGATTCTCTCCAACTAGTTAGGCTCCTAGATTAGTGTGTGGTTGAGATATTTGTTCAACCAAATTGCCCAAGCTAGATGCACTATCTTGGGACAGATTTCCTCATGTATTTATATGTATATCATAAACACATTATTTGAATGATATGAGAGAGGAATGCAGTGAGGTTCTCAGGTCTTTTCGACCATGTTTATGTCTCAGATAATTTAGTGTGTTTATTTTGTTTAAATCCTTCATGTGGTATTAGAGCAAGGTTTGAACTTAAGGGTTTGAGAGTCCAATATTTTCTGTGTGCATGGAAGCATGAGATCATTGCCATGGGCTAAGGATAATCTTCCTCTGCAACCATGTCATGTGTGCCTGGAGCACAACAACTTAAGCACGCCATCTCCAACTTCAACCACCGCTTACATTGACCGCAATTTGGGTCAATTTTCTCATGTAAGAATTGAGATCAAATTACTTTTCAAGGGTCAACACCATTGAGTGACTAGTTAAAAGTTGGAGTCGATTTCTAGTGTGGAGGAGCTATGTATCAATAATGGTCTAAGTGCACAACGCACTGGAGAGAAGGAGATCTAAGTCGAGGAAAAGTCGTTGCAATTTAGCCAGTAAAGCATAAGTCGATGGAGTAAGAGATACGACTTCCCAATCCTCGGTGTGCTTCTTACAGCCCTTTGCTCGAATCATTTCGCTGAGGTCAGCCTGTGCCCGCACATCGAAATTCAACCCTTGATCAACATGTCTTCTGAATAAGGTAGTCGCACTCTCCCCTTCAAGTCGTCCACAGTTGAAGGCTCTCCACGCTGGCTTCAATGGACGACAGACTTAGTCTACAGCTGCAGCAAAACACAGAACACTTTCTTCCATGATCCCTCTCTAAAGCCAGATTCTCTATGACTTCGCATTTTCTTTGGAAATCTCCGAGAAAATTTACGCTACAATTGTTGTCGAGTTTCTATGTTCTCACAACATCAGAAGCCATCAAGATGATACATTTTCTATTCGACTGCACATATAGTCTAGACATTATTCTCGTCTTGCAGCTACACCGCAATTCTTCTTTGGCACTAAAATATTGTTTCAACTTTTGTTGAGGAATCAAGGTAGCCATATCATCCTAAATCTGTAGGTGTTCAATGGTCAGGGAAGAAGCAACCGATCTGTGTGAATGTGGAAAGCATTGACTGTTGAAGGTATATGGTGGAAAAACTTTCAAAAATGACTCGATCAATCTATGAGCTGTTTTTATGTGGAGGAGTTGATGTTGGCACGATGGCTCTTTGAATTTAAAGACCAACAATATTTTGCTTGGAAGAGCTCATATTTGGAAGATCGTTGAACAACGTGGAGATTAGCCAACATAGAGCAACCAACATTGCAAGCAGAACCCATCATCTTGGACTAAGCATAAAATACTAATCGTTGACCATTGCATATGATAAAGCATGAAGTTATATGGTACATACTTGCATACAAAAGTTTGAAAACAAATGTGAATTCATTTTAAAAGAAAACAAACACATGTGAATTCACTTTTGAAAACAAAGGTGACTTTTCAAATAATTTAATAAAATTCATTAAAGGGTTGGTAAAATAAAGGAGGGATAAGGTAATATTTTATTGCTTTTAAATCATTAAAGGATGAGTTATATTATAAAGGTTTTGAAAAGTTTGAAGTTACTTCCGTAAAAAGGACTAATAAGTGGACTTCATTTATCTTTTGAGAGATAATACGTTAATGAGTTTTTATGAAACGATAAGAGTGTTCTTAAAAGTTATTTTTAAAAGGGATTTGTAAAATTGAGGGCACATTTTGTATTTGGAGTGATAAGGGATTTTTTAAATTTTGGAGTAATAAGGTGTGAGTTTTGTTACTTTGCAGTGATAAGGAGTTATTGTTCAAGTCAAGATAAATTTAGAAGTCCTTGATGTATAAGTGCTTGTGTATGAAAATCAGAGTAATGCATGTATCATGACAAAGGTCATTGAAAAAAGAATCGAACATTGTATCAAACATAATAAAGATATCATTTTTTGGTGATTGTGTCCTAGATCTGCCTGAAATTGAATAAGGGGATCTTAGGTACACCATGAGTACATTTGTGATGGCACATGTTTTCCTGGATTCTTGATGTTGCTTATTTTTTGCGTCTAGTTTTGACACTATCTTTGTAAAATGGTACACATGGAGTACACAACAAATTAAAGAATTGCATGCACATAATAAATCCTATTCAAGCTCATGTAATCAAGCATAAATAAGCAAAGCACAAGCAATCGAGCAGCTACAACACATCATGAAAAATATAAAGTTGTCAACATCAGCATTCAAAACGATTCTACATCAACATTCAATTCGACATCATTCAATCAAGGCAATCAAGTTAATGAAGTTGTCATCTACATCAACAATCAACTACATCAACAACGTTTGCATCAATTCAACATCAATTCTTGGATAATGTACTTGCAACATTTTTTTTATAAGAGTCAACTCAAAACAAAATTGTAACTTGCAAATCATAATTTGTAAGTTAACTTGTAATCAAAGTCAAATAAAATTGAGTTGAATTGTAAGGGTGAATTTTCGGTTGAACTCGACACTCAAGCTTTGAATTGATAAGGGGTCAAGAGAGTCAATTATTTTCAACCAAGTCATCAAATTCTCTTAAAGTAGTCATTAAATCATTGTAAGCATTCCCTTGGGTGCATTTTTTTATAGTATTCAACACCCTTATTTTGCAAATAAGCTAGATCAAGTGAGCGAGTTTAAGCAAGCGCAAAGTGCAAGTGAACAAGTTCAAGACATCAAGCAAGCATGACATTCAAGCAACAATCAAGCAAGCATCAAGTGAGCGAGTTCAGCTCTAAAGCAAGTGAGCGTGCAATTCAAGAAACAACCAAAACAAACATCAAGCAGGAGAATCAAGCAAGTTGAAATAAAAAAGCAAGCGAGCATGAGTTCCAACATTCAATTGTTAACATAAGTTCAATTGAGTGTGAAATTCAAAGTGACATTCCAGCAAACAAGTTTAATCAAGCAAGTTTGAAAAATCCAAAGTGTCAAAAGCAAGTGAGCGTGAGTTCAAGCGAGCGAGATCACACGGAGAAAAACATTCAATGGTTACGGGTTCTTAACAATCTGATCCTATCAACTACTGAAGACATGGTGAAAATCAGCAAAGCAACTCTTGCTGATATTCAAATGCATCTACAACAAGGACATGAGACAATTAAGTTTCTTCAACTGGAGTCACAACTACATCGAGATAAGTTGCAATAGAAGGGTGATGCCTCTGAGCCATTCAATCATACAAATGAAGATAAAGCTGATTCTAAGCTACTCGTCCAAACAACTTCAAGTGTAGAAGTTGTCCATGATCAAGTTCAACTTTCTTCTTCCAAGCCAATCATCAAGCCATGGAAAGACATCCAATATTAAAAAATCGACGAGGATTAGGACATGACAAAGATGACAATAACTTGCATATCCCAGATTATTCTAAATCGATCAAGTTCATTACATCCAATATTAAAAAATCGACGAGGATTAGGATATGACAAAGATGACAATAACTTGCATATCCCAGATTATTCTAAATCGATCAAGTTCATTAGTGTGGGATTTCTTGATCAAGTAATATTAGCAAGTCATGCAAAAGTTGAAGACAAACCCAAATCCAAACATTGTCAAAGAACGGGTCATATGGAAGATCATTGTTTTGATCTCCATCCTTGTCACCATTATGGCAAACAAAATCACTCATCAAAGAAATGTTGCAAACAAAACCAACAAGCCAGATTGAAGATCAATTATGCATGGATTGATCCTTGGGAATGGTCATCAATAGTTAAACGATTGTATAAATTTTACAGCAAAATTCAATCTCACCTATTGCAGCCAACAGTCAAATGAAGATCATACTCTCGTGCACCTGAATAGTGGAGTACAATAGTGAAACTCTCCTACACCTGAAGAGGGTGGGAGGGGCGGGAGGGTTCAGAAATCAAATGTAGATTGTCTCTCCTTTCAACTGACAAAGGGGCGAAAATGATAATAATGGAATTGAGGTTGTCATACTGAAAGTTTTCGATAGCATCAACAAAAGCAACAGTGAGCAGTTTTCAACATCATCAACAAAAGCAGCAGTGAGCAGTTTTTGACATCATCAACATCATCAGCTAGTGGGTGATCATCATCAAAGCAGTCAGTGGGCGGTCAACATCAAAGTATCTAGTCAGCAGTTTCAACATCAACAAATTCGCCAATGGGCATTATCAACATTTTGTCAGTGGACAAGCAATTAGGATGTTGATTGCAAGCAAGGACAAATGGATTATTTTGTAGCTCGGCACTTGATGGAATTGTCTAGCAAATTTCAAAGATGAATCAGACTTGCAACTAACTCATGTTCTCTTCATATTGGAGTTTTTTCGGCATCCAGCTTTGGCGGTTTTTCAAGGAGTGTTTTTCATTGAAGATCAATAGTTTCAGCATAAGAACTTGGAGAAGGTTCTTGGTTCTTATTTTGGACTTATGATTGAAGGGAGGAATGTTAGCCTCACTCTCATTTGATAAAAACAATTCTAAGTCCAAAATAATTAAATTAATTAAACTCATGAAAGTTGCATTTAATCCTACTTTTTTAGATTGGGTTTGTTCCTCATAGATAGGAGTCAGTTTAGGTCTAGTTGGTTGAGAGATTCTCTCCAACTAGTTAGGCTCCTAAATTAGTGTATGGTTGAGATATTTGCTCAACCAAAGTGTCCAAGATAGACGCACTATCTTGAGACAAATATCCTCTTGTATTTATATTTGTATTATACACATTATTTTATAATGAAATGAGAGAGGAATGCAATGAGGGTCTTAGGCCTTTTCCACCATGTTTATGTCTCTGATAATTTAGTGCGGTTATTTTTTTAAATCCTTCAGAAAATAGTGTTCATAAAAGATGTTGCAATTCTTAGTATTGCATAAGACAAACCCTAGTTCAACAATTGCAGCAAAATGGAAGATAATACTCACAAAAAAAATACCACTATTCATCCAAGCATCACTTCGTCAATTCAAAGAAAGTCCCACCATTTAAAACATACCTTCCCCAAAAAAACTTGCCCCACTTGAACCATGCAAAGCCAAAATTTACAAGGAAAATTGCAGATTCCTATGGGATTTCTCCACCAAAACTCCAAGGAAAAATAACAAGAAATGTACCTCTATTTAGAGAGGAGATGCTCAACTTCCCTCATAATAAAATAATAATTTCCTAAGCTAAAATCCCCTAATTATCCCGAGGGGTCAAAATCCCTCTCTACAAACTAATATTCTAAAATAATACAAATGGGCCTTTGAGGCCACATGTACAAAATCTAGGGGCTCAAGCCCCAAAAGATGATTCTTTCCCATGAGTGAAGGGTAAGTAAAAGGTATTGGTGCAATGTCCAAACTCCACAGCGTTGAAGAAAGTGTAACTAGGTTCGGGATTTATAATGACACATGATGTAAATTTGTATCTAGCAAATTATTTTGTAAAATTTGAGTCATGGGTTTCATGCTCAAAATTGTTATAGTAGCTCCCATTGTGAGCTCTAGGCTAGGTGATAGGATTGTGTCATTATTGTAATTGTTACACTTGTAAATATGTCAAAATGAGAAGTTGTGTCTCCAAGATCAAGGGCAATAACCATGTAAAATTCTTCCTTCCAAAGCAAGGAAAAAGAGCCATTAATTTGGCACAAAGAAGGGTTACACATGCATTGATAGAAAACGGCTTCAAGGCAGATTTCAAGTCCACTTAGGAACAGTGATCAAGTCAACCTACTGAGGCATCACAAGAAGTCTATAAAAGGACCCCTCTCACCTCATTCAAGCACATCAATTCGGTCACTCTCTCATACTCAAGAACTCGGCCAAAATCAGAGATAAAGGTGCGAGGAAAAGGTCAAGACAAGGAGTCGCAGGTCAGCGAGAAAAAGGAGTTTTCTACCATCCGAAATAGCAAGAAGTTTGTCCATACGTGTGGCAACAGATTGAGTGTTAAAATTGGCAACTAGAGCCAAACTCCATGTGGATCACTTATTTATGGCTTCTGATATTTTTCCTAGATTCCTCTGATCGAGAAGTGTAGGCTTGATCTAAAGATCATCCAATTCCGATAAGTATTTATGGAGATATGAATTTATTTTGATTATGGACAAATTGTCAAGGTCGGCTAGCAAACTTATGTAGGCTCAGAAGCCCAACAATCATGTCTATTCAACCTCAATGTTTGCATATAAATACAAGGAGCATTCTCCTCATTTGGACAATTCAATTCACTCATCTTCTCTCTCTCTCTCTCTCACACGTGTGGCTGGATGGAAGACGTCCTAGGGCAAAGAAGACGCAGAAAGAAGGATGCTAGGGCAGCAGGTCATCTCTTTGACGAGCATTGAAAAAAAGTTGACCTTCAAGGAGTGCAGATTGGGCGTGGTTGCCTCTCCTAGGCAGGCCGCAATTTTTGCCACAAAAATCGAGGTGATCTGACCTCTGGTTTGACCGGTATTGACTGCCCTAGTTTAGGGTTGCAGTTGACTTCAGAAATCTGCAAATTCACTGAACTTTTTGGGTTGTTCAAGGGTTGTTCCTTCAGGCTATTCGAGGACAAGTTAACCGAAAATTGACCAAGTATTTTAGAGGTCAATTTCAGCTAGTTTGACCAAGTTTGACTTTGCTGATCTAGGATTTGCTGCTGCTGATATAAAATTACAGAATTCAAATTTTGTACTATTTCTCTCTGCTAAACTATTGAAGATAAAAGAAGATTTGATCAAAGGGTTTCCTTGCATTGGGATTTGTCCCTGGCTAGCCGCCACATCTTGTGTCTCTTGTCTTGGCTTGCTTTCTGTTGATCATTTAATGTTCTATCTGCACTTTAATTAATGTATATGTGATTGCTAATCTGTGGATAATAAGAAGAAAAATAAGTAAACTGCTCTCAGCATAGAACGTACCATAATTTAACAAAGCTGAGGTGAAGACAAAGCCCAAGCAAGAGAAAGAGAAATCACCGAAGAAAAGGTTGGCAAGGCTATCTTAAAAAGAAATCATGGTCTTCAACAAACTTCCCTGCTGAAGACAAACTCCGTGAGAAGTCTGACTATCACGGATGGAATGTGTCTCTCGATCTAACATTAGAAAAGCAGGAAGTGTTGGACCATGTAAGAGGCGGGATTGTTGAGCCTCCATCAAATGCATCTGCTGCTACTAGGAACAAATGGACAAAGGGAGAAGTCAAAGCAAGGAAGATCATCTGGGACTCTATCGACAAGCGCTTGGTGGCCTATGTTTCTGAGTTGAACACCTCCAAGGAAATCTACGATAGACTGGTGAGTTTATTTGAAGTTAATGATGCAAATCAAGTCTTGTTTCTTAGAAATAAGCTGAAGGAAATTAAGAAGGGCAAAGATGAGAGTATGCAAGCATATTTCTTAAGGATCACCGAGATCAAGAACGATCTCCTATCTATTGGAGAAGTAATTCCTGACAGGGAAATGACACTCACAACTCTTAGAGGACTGCCATCTGAATGGTATATATTCAGGACTACTCTTCTCAACAATAACGTAATTCCTGGATTTCAGGAATTAATGGCCAGATGCATTCAAGAAGAAACAAGGATGGAAGAGCAAAAAATGCCCATACTTAAAGGTCATCCCTCTGCCTTTTCTTCTCATACTAAAAGAAGAAACAATTCCGGGGCTAAATTCAAAGGAAAGGCTGGACCAAAGGGTGGAAGAAAAGGACGATGTTATAATTGCAATAAAACAATTCACTATGCAAGGGAGTGCCCTGATAAAAGGGACTCACACCTGAGACGATGATCAAAATCCCTCTCAAGGCAATAAAAGGAATGGCAGGTCAAATGGCAGAGGTAAAAGAAGTGTCGGAAATCAACGAAGAGGACAACCATTCAAGAAGGCAAGAAATTCCAGGTATGAATCTAACACTGTTAACAATAAGCAAGATGAATATTATCTACCAACAGCTCTATCTACTACTGCTCCCCCGGACTCGCTGGGAAACTGGCTTATTGATAGTGGTGCCTCAAGGCACTTCACTCGTTACAAAGAAGCTCTCTATAATCTAATAGAGAAGGAAACCAACCTAGAAATTGTTCTTGGAGATAATTCAAAATATCCCGTGAAAGGCGTAAGAAATGTCACTCTTCAATTGAATCGGGGTAATACCATCCACTTACCTGATGTATTATATGTACCTGATCTCAAAAAGAACCTGGTGTCCATTTCGGCAATGGAAGACAAAGGCTACAAGGTGGCCTTCAGCAATGGCAAGGTACATGTATGGAAAAAGAACTTTAAAGATGCTTTTACTCTTGGGTTTCGAGTTGATTCATTATATCAGGTCGATGGAAGTCCGTTGGGTGTCATGTCTTGTGACACATCTCTTCAGTCCGAACTATGCAATCAGAGGTTTGCTCACCTTCATTATAAAGCTCTACCCGATGTAAGAAAAATGGTGACTGGGATGCCCGAGTGCAGATTAGAGCAAGAAGGTGTATGTCCAGGATGTGCCGAAGGAAAGCTCAAAAGGGGACCATTCCCCTCAAGCCAAAGCAAGACCTCCGATCTATTGCAGTTGGTTCACTCAGATATATCTGGTATGATGCCTGTGAACTCCTTGGGAGCATATTTATATTACCTCACTTTTACAGATGATTATTCTCGCAAGACTTGGATATACTTCTCGAAAAAGAAGGATGAAGTGTTCTCCTAGTTTCGACACTTCAAAGCCTTGATCGAGAATCAAACCAAAAAGAAGATCAAGACCTTAAGGATGGATAATGGGACTGAATATGAATCCAATGAGTTTCATGACTTTTGTAAAGAGGTTGGCATTAAGAGGGAGACTACTACACCTTACACTCTTGAGCAGAATGGTGTGGCCGAAAGGAAGAGTCGTACAATTGTGGAAGTTGTCCGTGCTATGCTCCATGATCAAAGACTTCCAAAGTTTCTATGGGCTGAAGCTGCAAATACCACGTATATGTACAAAACTAATGCCCTCATCAAGCATTGGGTTCCAAGACTCCCGAAGAAATGTTCACCAGTAAGAAACCTGACATATCTCATTTTAGAATTTTTGGAAGCCCTCTATATTTTCATGTGCCGAAAGAGAAAAGGAATAAATTGGGTGCATCTAGAAAGAAAGGAATCTTTGTGGGCTATAGCGAAAATACTAAGGGTTATAGAATCTATGTAGCTAGTCAAAGGGAAGTCGAGATTAGTCATGATGTCACCTTTGACGAAAATATGTCTCTTAGCAAAGTAGACAATCTTCTTACTTTAAGAGGATCTAAAGAAGCTGACACCGGGGAACCGAAGGAAAAGGAAGATGAGACGATGCCCGATGTGGAAGAACCTATGGATCTTATTGATCCTCCTCCGCAAGAGCCTTCCTCTTCTAGGAAGAGACCTTCATGGCTTAGGGGAACACTTGATGATGTTGAAGGACACATTGCACCCCGAGGAACCTTCCGTGAAAGTAAGAAGTCGAACAGGTATCAGGGATACCTAACCATCACGAGCACGATCGTCCAAAATGAGCCTTTGTCATTCACAGATGTCGTCAAGCATCAAGTATGGAAGGATGCTACGACCTAGGAATATGAGTCCATTATGAAAAACGATGTTTGGGATGTGGTCCCCAGACCCCAGGACAAAGCAGTTGTCACTTCAAAATGGCTTTACAAGATAAAGCATGCAGTTGATAGAAGTGCAGAAAAGTGTAGGGCTCATTTTGTCGCTCGTGGCCTATGACGAGATATTTGCACCTGTTGCCCGATATACCACCATCTGCTCGTTCATAGCCCTTGCTACTTCACAAGGATGGAACCTACATCAGATGGATGTCAAGATTGCGTTCTTACATGGTTCGATCAAAGAGGAAGTCTATGTGGAGCAACCCAAAGGATTTGAGATTTATGATCGAGAATCTCATGTGTGCAAGTTGAAGCAAGCCCTTTATGGGCTAAAGCAAGCACCCCGAGCAGGTATGAGAGGATCGATAGCTACTTGATGAAACTAGGATTCACTAGGAGTGAAGCCGACCCTAACATTTACTTTAAGGTTATAGATGACAAGCCTCTCATACTGGTGCTATATGTTGATGACCTATTTCTAAAAGGTGCAGACCCTCTCATTCACGAATGTAAGAGGGAGTTGGCTTGGTGGACTACATGCTTGTAACTACCCCGATGGAGCTTGACTTCAAGAAGTTAAGCGGTAGTGTTGTCGGACCTGTTTTACGAAATGCTACCGAGTATCGTCAACTCGTCGGAGCATTAATGTTCTTAGTGAACTCCGGTTTGGATATATGCTTTGCATTCAACACATTGAGTCAACATATGGTTGAGCCTCACCACTCACATTGGATTGATGCCAAGACTCTGTTGAGATATCTTCGTGGCACAATCACTTATGGGTTGAGATACACTGTCGAAGATGTGAGACTACTTGGGTATACTAACGCTGATTGGGCAGGCAGTGTGGTGGACCGAAAGAGCACTTCCGAGTGTTGTTTCTCTTTAGGATCTGCCTCGATATCCTGGATGAACAGGAAGCAGAAGTCAGTGGCTTTAAGCACTGCCGAGGCAGAGTACATTACTACTAGCATGGCCTCCTGTGAGGCAGACTGGTTGCGAAAGCTCTTTAGTGAGTTGTTTGGATTTACATTGGATACCACTGTGATTCTATGTGACAATCAAAGCGGGATCCGTTTATCAGAGAATCCCGTATTTCATGATCGCTCCAAGCATATTGATATCAGGCACCACTATATTCAAGATATGGTGCAGCAAGGAGCAATAAAGCTCCAACATATCGGTACAAATGAACAAGTCGCCGACATTCTGACAAAGCCCCTAAGAAAGGTCAAATTCCTAACTTTCCGGGAACGACTTGGTGTCATTCAGAGACCCTCTTATGAGGGTTGAGTATGATGTATTGAGCTCTGGGAGCTCCAGGGGGCATGGGGTACTTCTTGGAGCGACATGGAACCACAAGGCGACTCACCATCCCTTGGTAGTGCACTATGTATAGGGTAAAGGTTCAACCTTCCCCTGTGACACCCCGTGGCGACTGTGGAATAGTATGATTAGTTCTCCTGTGGGCCAGGATGATTCGTTCTCTGTGGCGACTGTGGAGCAGGATGATTAGTTCTCCTGTAGGCCAAGATGATTAATTCTCTGTGGCATCCACTGGACAGGATGATTCGTTCTCCTATGGACAGGATGATTAGTTCTCCTGTCAAGGCATCCTACCCATGCAATCTAGGACTCATGGGAAGTACCTCTCATCTGATCAATGAATAGGGACCATAGTAGTACTATCGATGGACGCATCATTGTATCTACCGTACTCCCTATGCTAGGATGACCTCCATTGATCTAGGATCAGTGAGAGTGGTTCATACTCTAGGATTGACTTCGGGTCTGTGGAGGATGGTATGACACATCCTCGATCATTTCTTCTTCTTCATGGTTCCAGCAAAGCAAAGCAGAGTAAAGCAAAGCAGAGCAGAGCAGAGTAGGGTCAAGCTGTATAGGACAATGCATCTTATGGATGGATAGCAATGACGTTCTGACGGATTGCACATGAAGTTATCCCTAGTTGAGAAGGAGTGTTAAAATTGGCAACTAGGGGCAAACTCCATGTGGATCACCTTATTTATGGCTTTTGATATTTTTCCTAGATTCCTCTCATCGAGAGGTGTAGGATTGATCTAAAGATCATCCGATTCCGATAAGTATTTATGGAGATATGAATTTATTTTGATTATGGACAAATTATCAAGGTCGGCTAGCAAACTTATGTAGGCTCAAAAGCCCAACAGTCATGTCTATTCAACCTCAACGTTTGCATTTAAATACAAAGAGCATTCTCCTCATTTGGACAATTCAATTCACTCATCTTCTCTCTCTCTCTCCTCGCATAAAAGGAGCCTCTCTCTCTCTCACACGTGTGGCTGAAAGGAAGACGTCCTAGGGCAAAGAAGACAGAGAAAGAAGGACGTTAGGGCAGCAGGTCATTTTTTTTACCAGCATTGACCAAGCGTTGACCTTCAAGAAGTGCGGATTGGGTGTGGTTGCCTCTCCTAGATAGGCCGCAATTTTTGGCACGAAAATCGAGGTGATCTGATCTCTGGTTTGACCAGTATTGACTGCCCTAGTTCAGGGCTGCAGTTGACTTCAGAAATCTGCAAATTGACTGAACTTTTGGGGCTGTTCAAGGGCTGTTTCTTCAAGCTGTTCAAGGACAAGTTGACCGGAAATTGACCAAGTATTTTAGAGGCCAATTTCAGCTAGTTTGACCAAGTTTGACTTCGTTGATCTAGGGTTTGCTGCTGCTGATATAAAACTATAGAATTCAGATTTTGTACTATTTCTCTCTGCTGAACTATTGAAGAGAAAAGAAGATTTGATCAAAGGGTTTCCCCGCATTGGGGTTTGTCCCTAGCTAGCCACCACATCTTGTGTCTCTTGTCTTGGCTTGTTTTCTGTCAATCATTTAATGTTCTATCTGCACTTTACTTAATGTATATGTGATTGATAATCTGTGGCTAATAAGAAGAAAAATAAGTAAACTACTCTAAGCATAGAACATACCATAATTTAACATTGAGACTAGGGCATCATCTTGTGTGCTCATTTTGACAAGGAAAGGGTTCGTTTTTGGAAAAGTTTGAAGAGCAGAAATAAGTGGAAGTATCCTACTAGAAGAGCGAAGGTTTAGGAGGGCTAGAAGAGCCCTAAACCTCTCCCACGTATGAACTTGAATTGCAGACCTATTCTTCTCTGATTTAGGGCTGCTAGGACAGTCATCCACAAGGTCTCCAAAAGGTTCGTTCTAAGTTCAAGGGTAAGGATCTTGATACACAAGACTAATCCTTAAGGCAATCGAAGATATAGGAGGGCTAGGAGAGCCACTATTTGACAACTAGTGAAGTCATTCAAATTTCACAGTGAAATTGCAGACTTACAAGGCTGACTGAAATTGCAAGAGGAAGATCAAGTTGTTGGGTAAAAACTTGATTTGTAATCACCCTTGAAACAAGTACAATTTGAGGAAAGGTACAAGGAAGGTAGAAGCTGCTCCTAGCTCATCTTGAAGTTGATCCAGTTCACTGTACTGCAGTTAGAGGACAGTAGCAGTAAGAGGACAGCAGCAGTCAAAGGTACTTGCCTTGATCTTGGAGACACATCAGTCAAAGGGTCTTTGTCTAGGCCTTTGAAATTTTGTCAAATGAAGATTCTATACAAAGAATTTCCGTGGGTTTTCCTCTCAAGGTCTTGGAGAGGTTTTGCCCTGGTTGCTGCCTATATCTTGTGTTATTGTTCTTTTGTTTATTGTTCATGGTCGCTGGTTGATGAAGTTAATGAACACACACATAAGGAAGAAATTGTTTGTATAAATAACAAGTTAAAAAGGACTTCACAAGTAGTTACCTATATCGAGAAATCATTAACATATCAAAGCCCTAGGTTTCTCAACATGGTATCAGAGAGTATGGTAGCACATCAAGGAAGGCCTGACAAAGAACATTAAAGAAGAGGCAAGGCAGTTGAAGTTGAAGGCAAAACAAGATCTAGATCTACATTCCAAAACCCTAGATCTATCAAAGGGAAGGCAAGATCTACTATTCAAAAGGGCAGATCTATAAGAGGAAGGCAACAAGCATCCTCACACTCCAGTTGAAGAGCAGATCCTCAAGGATAATATATGAAGTTCCCTCACATTCAAGTTGAAGGACAGACATACAAGCTTCCTCGAGGCAGCCATCCAAAGACAAGCTTCAAGGATCATCATATCAACTATCTTATTTTATGAGCAAAACTGATCTTGAAAAGATGTCCTCTTGCAAGGAAAGCAATAAGTTAGTTGGGGTTGCCAACTTCCTTGCTTGGAAGAAGAGAAGTGACATCAGCTTAAAAGAACAAGAAGTTATGGAACATGTGCTAAAGAAAATTTCTACTGATAGTCAAGAATTGGCCAAGTACAACAAGAATGAAATAAGAGCTCAAAAGATTCTCATAGAATCTATCAAAGACTCTTTGATTCCCTATGTGGCCAAACTTGAAACAGCCAAGGAAATCTATGACAAATTGATAGAACTATTCTCCGTCGGCACTGCAGGAGAAGGGACCTCTTTAAGAAATGAGTTGTACAAGATGAAAATCAATAAAGAAGAAGGCATAGCTCCATATTTTATGAGGGTTTCTGAAATAAGACATCAGTTACAAGATTGTGGAGAAATCATGTCTGATCAAGAAATGACTACTATAGTGATGAGTGCACTGCCTGAGGCTTGGGGAAACTTTACAACTAGCATATGGGCTAGAAAGGAGGCATCCTCACTCAATGATCTGTGGTTGATATGCAAAGTGGAAGAAGCTAGATTGAAGGGCAAAAAAGACATTGCAGTTGGACCCCCAAGGAGCCAAGCATTTGCTGCCAGGTCCAAGAGAAAAGGGAAGTTCGGAAAATTTGAAATGCTTGGTCACCAGCAACATCCCAAGAAAGACATGTCAAAGATTCAATGCTTTGAATGTCACGAATATGGACACTATCGGAGAGATTGTCTCAAGCGAAAGAAGAATGGCAAGAGGAAACATGAAGCAGCGCATGTCACCCAAGAAATACAAGACAATTAAAAGAAGCCGAAAAGGAGGACCCACAAGATATTTTCTATGATTGAAAGATCACCTCCTGCTTTCTTACATATATCTTAGTTGCATGATAGATTGCATAAGCATTTTGTGACATGATGAAATTCATGAACATTCTTATGTAGTAATGGTTAGTAGTTCCTTGAAGGATGTTTTTTCTTACTATGTACATTGTATTTTGTACCATTCATAGAGAGAAACACTTGACGTATAAGGATATGTTGAATCCTCTGAAAGAACTGTTAAAGTCTTGATACAAGTGTGTTGTATAGGAATTTCTTTATGAAAGGATTCTAGGAAAGAATGAATTACAATTTGTAGGAAACCCTAAGATGAGAACACTTTCGTTCTCTGAATCTCTAAAGGGTTTTACAGGCAAATATTCTCTATAAAGAATCCAGGTTCATGAAATTCAGAATGATGGTACTAAGAGAAGCTGCAAGAGTCAAGTCAACTCCGTTGCAGGTCAAAGATCCTTCAAGAAGTCCGCCACAAGAATCATGGTATGATTCAAGACTGATGAGGTATGTATGTTATTGTATTTTAAGATATCATGTCATTTGTGTTTGGTATAGAAGATCTCTTTCTCTAGTTTGTGCAGGTGAACATATGACCTCATTTGAGACATGAGGTGGAGCTCTGCAATAAAGAGGAAGAAAGAGATCCAAGAAGATATCGTGATCTTAAGAATTCAATATCCAAGAAATATGACATCTCTCGATAGAAGGCATGAAGCATTGTGAAAGAAGAAGAAGACCCTTTGACACTTGAAAAGCCTTGGAGATAGGAGCATGCAGGATAATGGAAAAAGATGTCTCTAGAAAAGGCCACCACTAAAAGGTAACATGTGATTTGTTTTGGTTTCTAACTTCTTGGAGAAGGTCTAGACATGTGTGCAGGGCCATGGCATGAAGAGTTGTGAAGGATGTCACAACCATGTTCTTTGTGATCTAAAGCAATCACCGTTGAAGGAAAAGTGAAGATAGTTGGCCCTATGAAGAAAGCTCCAGAGATAAAGCCAAGAAGGATACTTTCCGGGAAAGAAGGAATGACATGATGAAGGAAAGTGATGGATGGTTGGACCCTACATATGAAGAAAGTGATGACATCAAGGTTATGGATCATCAAGCAACTAGAAGACCCTATAAAGTGTTGATGAAAGAGTCCCTGCTTAAGAGGGAGCTCTAGAAAGTCGGCCCTGCCTAGAGGAAGGGACTATTCGACCTTCTAGATGTGTATATATACTATGTAGAGAGCAGTTCAACCTCATTTGGACACACCATTGGCAACTTTGATTTATGTGAAAGCAAGAGCAAGAAGATAAGCAAAAATCAAAGGAGAAAGAGCGAAGGTTAAGAAGGAAGAAAAATCGAACTTTTGTTTGTCTTTGTTCACACATGCAAAGTATTGGGGCAACTCTGAGAATTACAGGGCCAAAATTCTATTACTACGAAGGTGTTGGGGCAACTCTGCGAAGTTGCAAGTCCAAAATTCTAATTTGAAGAGCCTTCACCATCATTGACTTGGTTAGACTTGATTTGGTTGAGGAAGGCTTGAAGGAGGACTAACTTGGGTCTTGTGGAAGGTCTTGATCTTGGTTTTTGGGTCTTGGATTTCTCACTTTGATTTGATTCTATAAGAAGAAAAGTTCATTGGATTTTCCCCCTTGTTGGGTTTTGCCTTTACTTGGAGCCTATATCTTGTATTCATTGTCTTTTGTGATCGTCATGGTTTATGGTTTTGGTAATTGTTTGATGAAGAGAACATAATAAAAGTAATAAAGAGCCAACATATTCACAGGTAATTATCAAGTAAGAGAAATCAACCCTAATTTGCTATCCTATTGGTTTCTCAACATGGTATCAAAGCTAAGGTGAGGAGAAGGCAACTTGAAAATTACTTTTGTTGACTCATTTGAAGACATTTTCATTAGCTACTTTGGAGAACATCATTTGCAAAGGGCATAAGGAAAAGGACTCAAAGACCATCATTCACTTTTTAAGAAGAATACTATAACAGCTATCTCTCTCTCCCATCATTGACGACTCTTGTTCACTCAACATCATTCATTGAATAAGTCACCATAGTAGCTTGAAGACCTCTCTATAGAAGACATCTCGAAAGAACATTCTCAAAGATCTTTAGAAGCATCAAGATTCTTGGGAACATCATCTATATTCTTGCAAGTATCGTCATTCATCATTGAAGCAACTTGATGAGTCTATGGTACCAACTGTCCTAGAAGTCATCATTCAAGGACATCTTTGAAAGACTCTTGGAATCATCAAAATCCGTGGAAGCATCAAGATAAAGAACAAAACAACAAAACAAAAACAAAAACTCAAACTGGGATTTTAAAAATAAAGAATCCTCCAACAGATCTCTAAGTGTGTGCAAGTGACAGAGGTAGATCCCATTGATCTAATTTATGATAAGCAGAGAGTCCTCGAAAATATGAATTATGTGGTAGTTTTGCTCTCTTGTGAAAAGGAGGAGGTGCCTAAGGTTGTTTAATTCTGCATAGTTATTTGTTCCTCTCTCGAGACCCAGTTTGATTTTGAAAAAAAAAAAGTCATTTAAATGAAAAACATCCCCCCCCCC
>APFE031058229.1:107483-118833 GCA_000404065.3 Pinus taeda | reverse complement strand
CAGCCGGGGGGGATCGGCCCCCCCGAACCCCTGCGAGGGGGACAAATCCCCCCCGCACCCCCCCACGTGGAGGGGTGTACAAATTTCCTAGGGTATACATCTGGCTGAAACAAAGACCTCCGAACAATCATGCTCCACACACAACACATTGTTCCCTCATGCCATTTGCTGCATTATCCTCCATTAAGTCATAGACACATTATCCATTCACATAAAAGTAAAAACATGTTGAGAGCCATACATAGACGCTGTCATAAAATGTGCATATAACCAACATAATAGGGAAAAAATACAATAAACATATTAGCCATCAAATCCATAAATACATCAGTAGCTTTGCACATGAAAATCAAGGGAATGGATTTTTGATTAATGAATGCAATGAACCAACTAGAGATGGGACTACCATGTTCCACCCAACTATAGAATGGCTGAGCCAAATCTCTCTTCAGTAATTCACCCTCGTGCCATATTTCAATCATGAATGTGGGATCTCATAGAGCACATCAATCAAAACTCATCCAGGGCTTCCAGAGGCCATCCACCTCAACCCATCAAACAGTGATTCCACCTCATGGTCGGACATCACCAAAAAAAACCATCATTAGATTTGTCTCCATCCAAGCCTTCTAGGGCTTCTAGAGCGTTTGTACAACCAGTGCTTCCACAACTAGTAACTCAACCCACACCCTATATAGGGTTTCGAAAGCATTTGTCCAACCAAGGATTTCGGGACTAGTAACTCAATCCACCAAGGTCTTCCAGATAATTTTTCCAACTAGGGCTTCCAGGACTAGTAAATCAACCCAAGCTATTATAAGGCTTCTAGAGTATTTGTTCAACTAGGGCTTCCAGGACTAATAACTCAAACCAAGCTAAGGAAACATGAGAACGAACCAAAACAAAACAATGAAAGTAGATCCATAATCACCATGGCTATCCAGGAAATGGCAAGGCTTGAAAATCCACTATTGATCTAGACAATCCTCCATGCCAATGATACATCACAACCAAGAAACCACATGCATGTGCCATGCATGCCCAAAAATAGTGAAGAAGTCATACATGCAACGCTATACCTGCAAGCAAATTTGATGTAGCTGTTGATGTCGATAACTTCTTGCGCTTTCCTGATCTTTCTTTTCCTTCTTGCTTCAAGAATCCAAGTATGCCACACCCACCAAGAGTTCTCCAAGAAAACTCTAAGTCTCCAAGAGTATGAGAGAGAGAGAGAATAATGATAGAGTTCCAAAACTAGACTGACAAAAGGTTCACACTGAAAGGAAGAAGCTTGCCAACTGATCCTCATAAGCCTTTTTATGAATGAGGTCTCTATTTTCTTCATTTTCAATTATTTTCCTTCATTTTCCTCCTCACATGCAACTTGTGACCTTTCACCTCCTTTTCTCCTAATATCCATTATTTTTCTTCATTTTCCTCCTCACATGCAACTTGTGACCTTTCACCTCCTTTTCTCCTAATCTCCATTATTTTCTTTCATTTTCCCCCTCACATGCAACTTGTGACCTTTCACCTCCTTTTTCTCCTAATTTCCATTATTTTCATAAATAAATGTGCCAAAATACCTTTTTGCCTCTTTAATGCCTTAGCCATTTCCTTTTCCAATTTCCTTAACCATAAAAAACCAAATGAACACCCACTAGGATGTCGTGCCCACCATTCATCTTGGAATACATGTCCCATCATTCGTGGTATTTATATATTTTTACATGGAATTTTCACTAGGGTTGTTACACCCCTCTTAGGCATCATCTGCCCCCACATGTGCATCCACACCTCAGTGATAAACTTAGGAGGGTGAGGATCAAATGTAGGCCTAGTCTATGGAAACCTCTCAAAAAAAGAAGAAGCTTAGAAGCGAAAGGGAAGGTCTTCCTCCCATGTCTCAACACACGACATTTATCTAAAGCCATGCAGAACTGCCTCAAAAAAATTGCAGACCATGTGATGCAACATAGAAATTGAATCAAAGAATCAACATAATGCAAAATAGGGCAACTAATGTTCTTCCCATCACTACTAGGGTGTGCAATTGTGTTGAAGAATAATGAGAGGCACCTAACCTTCTATACAACCAAAGAATAAATTCGTAGCTGTCCACCATAAACCTGAAAATCTGATGGATGGACCGCATGAGGTTCGACATATCTCATAGTGTACACAAGACAAATCTTAGTTGCAACCCCATGGGGGACATCAGGGAACCAAGCCGAATCTTAGCTGCAACCCCATAGGGGACATCAAGGAACCAAGGAAAATCCTCCCCTCTCTTGGATATGCCAATGATAAAGTATATATCCTCCTTATTGGGCCTATACCACGCCCTAAGTCTGACACGAAAAGCCTTCTCTTATACACTCCATCAACAAATCAAATGTGCCTATATGACAGAGTGCGCCTTCAGGGATGTAGCCTCCTCACCTACATTCCTCAAGAGCGCTCAGGTCATTGCAATAATAGGGTGAGGATATAAATCCCTCTACCTCTCTCTGGCATGCCATGTTTGGACCATATTATATGGGTCTGCTAATGCACCTACTCCTGCTGGTGCTCCCACTGCTGACATCTCTACTACATGGTTGAAATATAAAATACGTCAGCCTCATACATAAAATACATTTTTTTTATTAAATGAAACATGTATGTATAAATATGGAAACATAAATTTCAATTAAAAAATCAACGATGTGCTCAAAACACAGTCATGCACTGGTGTTGGTGCTCATTCAAGTATAACCACACCACTAGTGGTGTGCACATAAGTATGGCACACCACTGTTGGTTCACAATTTTTACTTTTGATAGCACTGTAGAAAAATTGTGCACGGTGTGCACAAATAACATTTTTGCACCGATATGGAATGTTTAGGTTATTGAACGCACTGAGCTATGACTATATTTTTAATTATTAATATTGCGGTGTGTTTGGTAAATATAAACACATTGGGCATGACACACCAACATACAAACTGTCGCATCATTCCCGATGCATTTTCATTTACGAAACACAACATAATAATGACGGTGCATTATGTTCACACACTGAATTGTGGTGCATCCTGTAAATTCACAGGGCATACCGCTAACGGTGCAAGCCGAACATATCAAACACACAACGTAGTGATTTTTTTGTCGTTGTTGAAAAACAATGGAAAATTTAGCCTAATTTACAAATCTAATATGCTAAAAAATCAAATTATAGAGAAACATAGACATTAACTGGACATTTGGTCATTGAGGAGGCATTGTGGACAAGTAATGGAGATTTTTTTTTTTAAGGGTGGTTTGGAAAAAATGAAAACTCAAACAATGAACATGATATAGAAGGATGATGAGCGAGAGAAGCAATGGCATTAGGGCGCTTGTAAAAAATGAAAATTATTGTTGGGAGAGTTTTTTTTTTTTTTATTTCACCCTCGTTCTGTGCGTTTCTCCAAATGCATCAGTGTGTGATATATCCAAAAGGACCACATTTTTTAATAAAAAAATATCGGGGTGCTTTTTCTTGAGATGTGCCTAGTGGTGCTCTTTAGAAGATGCCCCGGGGCGTTTTTTTAAGTTTACCGCATTGGGGCTTCGTTGGAAAGTAACACCAAATTTCTCTGAAATTTAAAACTATAGCAATGCTCCTTAGTGGAATGCATTGAGACATTTTACTATGTAAAGGGCACGAGTTTTATTGACTATTTAAGCACCAATGCGTTATGTTATTTAGTGCACCATGTTTTTTTATTTTATGAAAATAAATTTTTGGCAGTGCACCATGTTATATGCAACACCAATGCTTGTATGGATAGTAAAGCATTGGTGCATTTGTAGATTTTGGATGCATCGTCCAAAAAACATCCACTAAAACATGTGCCTGCCCACCTCCACTACAAATATTTTTTGGGCTATTTTTATAGGGGCTTCCACAAAAACCTTCGCTAGAAGGTCTTTTCCTTGTAGTGCATTTATTCTGCAATGTTGTTTTACCTATAGACAACTTGAATAAGTCCCAAGTCTGGTTATGCATCAAGGAGTCCATCTCTTCTTCCATGGCCCGCTCCTAGTTCTTCATGGTTTCTACTTGCATTAATTCTTCATATCTTTCTGGTTCACTAGAATCAATCAACAATACATAATATAATGAAGGAGAGTATCATTCAAGGGATCTACTTATCCCGGTAGATCTTCTTACACCACTTTCAGGTGTTTGAGATGCCTGTTGTTGTTGTTTTTGTCACTACTGATCATTATGATTTTTATAAACCTTTAATTTTTTTGTGATCTCATCAAACACTGTGTATTCTTTGTTTTCCTTTCCATGCATATGATCCTTATACAAGACCTTTTCATTGAATATGACATCTTTTCTCGTAATGATTTTGTGATTTTCATAATCATATAAGAGAACCAAAATCATTAACACCATATCCAACAAAGGTACATTTCTTTAATATTTCCTCAAGCTTTGTTCTATCTTCTTTATTGATGTGGACAAAGGCTTCACAATTGAAAGTATTTAAAAATGAATAGTTTATCTTTTTACCTGTCCATGCTTCCTCTGGAATACCACCATCCAAGGAACTTGAAGGCCCTCTGTTTATTAGATGAACAAAAATATCTACAAAATCGACCCAAAATTGTAAGGGAATTCCTGCATGCAATATCATGCACCTTGCATGCCATGATTGTCTTGTTCATCCTTTCTGACACACCATTTTCATGTGGTGTTCCTGGAACTATCTTCCCTCTATGATTTCTGTTACACTTCATTTTGTCACCATGACAAATAATCATCAAAATTGGATCTCTCACCATCCACCCAAGTGTCATGAAGCACTCCCTTGCAAGTCAACAACTTATATACCTTGAATAAAGTGGAATTTTTGGATCTCATGGTACAAAACCCTGTTTTTGAGAATCTGTGCAGTTTTTCTAAAAAAAATCCGCACATGTGCAGTTTCTTGCACTATAAACTACGTAAATCTACGTTCTGTCTTCCATTAGGAACTGTGCAGGAGAGATTATCATTCTTGGAGAGGACTGATATCAATGGGAGGAGCTTCACAACATCAAGGCACGCGTTTTGGAGCTCCTTTATGTTTATGAAATTAATACAATCAAGAATTTCTTCTGACTTCATTGTTTAATGGATTAATTGATGAATTTGATGGATGGTTTATGTTATTTATATTTTTCCATTGGAATGATGTTTGTTACTAGTCTACTTGATCACTAGTTTGAATTATTGAATCGTTTATGTTGCATATGCCTTTGATCCTTTTTTGTTTCCATGTGTGCAGGTTTGGATTCAAGCATTGAGGAGCTGCACTGAAGTACAAAGGGGGGATCTTCATCAAGCATGTCGTAATAAGGTATGAATTTCCATTTCTTACCTTGTTAGCTTATGGTTCAAGAAAAAATAGATTTAGGGAAGGAATTAGCTTCATTGTCTATTTGTTTCTAGCTTCCATCGAGGATCTAGGGAGATCGCTCTTGTTAGCAACAGGGATTTTTCCACCTGACAAATTCGTGACCATATTGGGGAGCGTCGTGTTCTGTTCCATCTCCTTGTTTTTTATTCTTGAAACTTTTTTGATAACTTTATCTAAGTCTTGACAAGTTAATGATATTTCATATTTTGTGATTTGTTTGGATACTTTTTTATTTTCTCTTTAAGTTTATTGATCTACGCGGTTTCTGTTTAGAAACAGATCGCAAATCTGCACAAATTACCTTTCGAAACAGTGTGCATGTGCACTCTACTATAATGTCTACCTGCGCATACTCTAAGATTTTTTTGAAAAAATAACATTTCCTCTCATTAAGGTCTGAATTTTTGTTTTTTAAGGTTTCATTACATTTGTCTATGACTCCAGTGAGTCTCCATGTGTTTGATCGAGTGTTGTGAAGGATTTTTATTGAGATTTTTTGTTTTTTGTTTTCAAGGATTGAAAGGTAGGGTTTCTCAAGAATTAGTGTTTTGATGAGATGTGCTTCTTGTATTGCATCAAATGCATGAGTCATTTTTATTCGAGTACTGAAGTTTAATCATAATCGCACTTTAAGCGTTGATTTCATAACATTCATTCAAGAATTTTCATTTTAAGGATTTCTTTGGGTGTTTTGAATTTGAATTCCTTTGGTCATTTCTCAAAGATTTGCCTTAGTTTCTTAACATTTTTTTGCATATTTTTGCTTTCATTTTTGCAAAAAAATTCCCCCTTAGTTGCTTTGCGGGGGGGGGTGCGGGCTGAATTGTGTTTGAGTGTTAATCACCTTTGAGTGTTATTATTTTTTATCTTTGGAATTTCCACCCGATTTCCTTTACTTACACTTGATTGGTTTTTTAGTGGCATTAGTGAAAGGCAATAGTCTTGTTGTTCTTTCACTGATTTGGAATCATCTTGTGTTTGTTTTGAAGAATTCTTTTGCACAGATTACATTTGCATGGTTAGAATTCTCATTTCATGAAAAAAAGTTGTGCATAGATTACATTTGCATAGTGTTCACGGAAAAATTGCATAGATTACATTTGCATAGTTTTCAAGTAATTTATGCATAGATTACATTGCGTGGTTTGCAACTTAGAGCTTTGAATTGCATTGAAAAATTAGAAGTGGTACATTCTGGAGTTAATATTTTAAATAAGAACCTCTTTACTTACTCTAGCTAGAATTCATTGAAATGAAGAGATTACAAATTTCATATTTGATGCATTAGAGTTTTGAGTCAAGTCATAAGACCATTAGTTTCACTCCCATTTATCCTTTGAGTAAATAAAAACTTAATAACACAAGGTTAATAAAATTCATCTAGAATTTTTATTATTTTTAGGGCTCTTACCACATATAAGATCTTAAGTGTAGGGCTTTGGAATAAGGAAGGAAGTAAAATTTCCAAAGCTACAGATAAATAATAGAATCTTGAGTTAGGGAGAGAAATCCAATTATTTCAGTTTTTCTCTAGGAAGCTCTTCTTATACATGAGTTAAGCACAAGATCATGTCGGATTTGGTGAAGTGATCGTACCCAATTCATTGGCTACGATAGAGAGATTATGCATGTATTACAATAGTGTTGAAAGGTACTTGGGGTCACTTCAAAGTAAACCTCCAATTAACCACGTTGAGGAGCTTTCAAGGGGATTGAGCTTTGTTACTCTTCCCTTGCGTTTACGTCCGATTTATACTATCCCCCCAAGAAGAATTTTTGTAGTTGGTAACCTTAGTGACCATAATCCTAGGGATATTACCTGAGATGACGGTAGAGGGAAGGTCCTCTTGTACCTGGAACAGACATTGACTAGACTCACATGGAATTTTTGGAGGGTAATCTTCGCTTGAGATGGAATAAGAGAAGTTACTTGCACTAGACTGTTTCATTAAGTAGGTTTTCATGGTAACTGGTTCCAAATGCTCACATCTATAAAAAAATTCACTTTGATCTTTGCGACGTTGGATTTCATCATCAACTAGTAATTATTGATCTTTGTGACAAGTCAGTTTGTATGGTTTGAATCCCTAGGATTTTTAGTGTGTTTTACCTTGTTTATTTTTACTTTTTACAAGACCTTAGGTGTGGATTGTGAATATTATTTAATTTTAATAATAAAAACTTATTTGGATTGAATCTAATGGAAATAATGCTGGAAGTTGTCGATGAAGACCTCCCTTTTAACAGGAATCCTAATTCCCTCCCCGATTTTGCCAATGTCGGTCCTCCTTATATGGCTACATTGTCATTTCTCGAATTCCTAATAGGTTTACCTGTATGGATTTTCTCAACTTATTTAATTCCAAATACTCCAATTGTACCAAATCAATCGAGTTCTCCATCTCAACATCAACAACCTACTATTGACCCTTTACCTTCTTCACCCAACATGTCCTCCTCCCTTTCTTCTTCTTTGCTTGGTAAAAGCCTTGATGCTAGTAACCAGGTGACTAAGAAGAAGAAGAAAGGGAAGAAGAAGAAGAAGCAAGATAAGAAATAATTCAACCAACCAACCATGGTCGTAAGTATTGGTAATGCTAAGGGAACTTCCACAATGCATTGTAAACAAAAATACCCTTGCAAACTTTGTAAGGGTGGCCACTTCCTTATCAATTGTCCTGGTATTCCTAAGATTTTGGAAGTATGGTTGAATATTTCTCATCAACTTACCATTGATCCATCAACCAATGATTCTCAGGTTCTAAGGAAAAAGATTAAGGTCAGGTTTCCTTGTAGGTTATGCAAAGGGACTCATCATAATCATATTTGCCCTCACATGGATGAAGCCTCAAAATTGTTGGAAAAACTTACTGTTTCATAGCAAAAAATTCCAACTAATCACCCCAAACCTTCTTCCCCCCATCATCAGTTGACAAAGTGATTGATCTAAATCCAAGTACAATCAATCTCACTCTTCCATTGGAGGGTGAAACATGTGTCACTCAGGTTAATGGGCTATTTTTTGATCAAGGGATCAAATCGATTCCATATTCGGTCGATCCCACTCTCCCTTTAGAGAGTGAACTTCATACCACTCAGGTTCTTCATGTTACCTCAAATTCTTCTACACATGGGGGCATTTCATCTGTAACTTTTGAACCCCATCCAAGTAATGAGGTTATTTCTTTTGATTGGAGTAAACTGACAGAACCTGGTATTCCATCTTCCACCCCTTTCCAAATCACTGGGAAGGCTTATGGTAAGAATGTGCGTTGCAAAAATGTAGATGAAGATGCTTCTGTCAGAATTTTATCCTCGACTGCTTGGCAATGTTTGGGTTTCCCTCCATTTGTGCTTGTTACACAAACTCTGTTAGCTTTTAACAAAACCGTTAGTGAACCTTTAGGGATCCCTCCTATGTTACCTATTACCTTGGAAGGTATGACTGTTTGTATCGATCTTATGGTAGTCCAAGGTCCCTTATATTTTAATTTGTTCCTTGGGCGAGACTATGTCTATGTCATGAAAGTTGTCATATTGACACTCTTTCGTGTGATGTCCTTCCCTCACAATGGAAACATTGTGACGATTGATCAACTTTCATATGTTGATTTTTCTTTGAATACCACTCATTTGACACCCCTGAATGTTCCTTATATGGAAGTGGTACCTACCCTGCCATGGGGTAATTATGTGGCAACCTATCCCATGTTTCAGTTACCGATGCAAGCGAGCCTCTCACTGTCTGCTCGACTTATTTGCCTTAGACCTGGTAGATGACATGGTCAAAACATCAATTGGGGCATTTGAATATGATTTTCTTATCCCTATTGATCCCCTTGACATGTGTTCCTTCCAGATGGAAGCCATGATCAAGGATCATAAGGATGGTTCTTTTCCTATATCAACCTTGTTAAGTAATGAAATAAGTCTTATGAGGATAGTTCTTTAACTGTGTCAACCTCATTAAAAAATGAAACATGTAGTTGTGAGGATGATTTTGTTACTGTGTCAACCTTGTTAAAAAATGAAACAAATCCTTATGAGGATGGTCCTTTTACTGTTTCAACCTTGTTAAAAAATGAAATAGGGTCTTATGAGGATAGTTCTTTTACTGTGTCAACCTCGTTAAAAAATGAAACAAGATCTCATGAGGATAATTTTTATTGTGTCAACCTCGTTAAAAAATGAGACAACTATTTTTAGGATAGTTCTTTACTATGTCAACCTCGTTTAAAAATGAAACAACTCTTTTTAAGCATAGTTCTTTCCCTTTGTTAAGCTTGTTAAAAAATGAAACAAATCCTCGCCTATTTGACTTGAGTCTTTAACTAGATCTCATAAATGTTAAGCTGAGCCTTTATGATATCGTAAACGAGCCTTCATTTCATCCTCCTATTAGTAACTTGTAGTCTACTCAGGTGAATGAAACGAAGTTTGGGGGGCATGTGCCCTTGGAGTCATTATGTTGGGGGCATGAAAACTTAAATCAAGCACAATTTTCTTTGTTTCAAGCTTGTGTAAAAATGAAACTAATCTCAAGCACATTTTGCTTTGTTTCAATCTTATGTAAAAATAAACTTATCTCAAGTCCATTTCGGTTATTATTTTCAAGGCTTGTTAGACTCATGAAAATCCCGAGCTTATTTTTCTATCTTTTCATTCTCGTAAAACGTACATGAAAATGTCGAGTTCTTTCCATCTTTTCTTCTCGTTAATTAAATTGAAAATCAGTAAGATGAGTATATTTTTATCACTTTTTTGAACTTGTTAAAACTTACAAAAAAGCGAAACCATGGAGTTCTATTTATGCCCTTTGTGAGACTCTTAAAACATGAAAAGATTACCGAGAACTTGATTGTTCGAACTCGTGAAAGTAAATGAACAATTGTCTATTCAGTATAAGTTTACCCATTTTACAGACTGAACTCGATTGTTTACGAAAAAGGTATACATTGACTTATTATGGTCAATAGAGTTCTCTCTTGTATTAATTTATCCTTTTTTGGACTTGAGAAACTGAACTTATGAAAAAGAACATGACGGAGTTTACTTATGTTTTTCTTCTGACTTGCTAAAATTGAAAAACACTGAGCTTTACTTTCTTTGGGCTCATTAAAAATTTACGATAAAAGAATTGAATAAGTTTCCTTTTTGTGTCTTTTTCAAACTCTTAAAAGAAAATGACATCGAGTTACCCCTTGACTGGACTTGTAAAAACTAAACAGTATAGGACTCATTAAGCATGACGAGATCGAACCACTCCTTCCTAGGGTTCGCTAAAAATACTAAGATAGACTCATCTGAAGGATGAGCTTATAGGACAAGTATATTTTATCCTCCTCAAGCTTCTAAAAAATAAAGAGGTACTTGCTAGTAATGGTGGGGAAAAATTGAGAAGAAAAGTTTGTTTCTTGTATTTTAGGCAATATGTCGCTCTTGAACATGACACTTCATCACATATCTGTTTGGGTTGGGGAATCCATTTGTCTCACATTTAATCAAACCTTATTGAAAGTCTTTAGTTGGTTTTGGGTATTATCATTGAGTCAAATACTGCCAAGTCATTTTGTCGTGTCACCAATATGTTCAACAGAAGTCTAAACGTCAATTCAAATTACCTTGCAATTTATAGCCTTCAATCACGTCATCCATCCCTGAGTCAGTCCTTGCAAACTATTTTCCAAAACTTGACATTGTGTTTCATGTCATAGTTTTTCCTGTGACGGGTCTCTTCCTATCGACTTCAGCTCATTATCTAGGAAGTTGATCTAGAAACCTTTAGTACCTTGAGGCCTGCATGCCTTAATAGCAGGTTTCTCACCTTCGATGATAGGTTCTCATCATTGGCCTTCGATCGATTGATTATATGAGTGTTCAACATCAAATCATCAGGAGAGGGCCCTTAC
>APFE031058229.1:52260-106832 GCA_000404065.3 Pinus taeda | reverse complement strand
GAAAAGACCGGCGCCCACCCGACTAGAGGCACAAAGAAACTAATGGAATACAAAATGGATCTTCAACCTCTACCTTAGTTTGATCATTTAGAGGGCGATTGTGCAGTCACTGAATGAAGTCCTTCGTTTCTTCTGAAGGTAGGTGCTGCAGAGACCCGCAGCGAAGAAGAGATTCCAAGTGACACATAGAATATGGAGATGACAACAACATGTCGTAGAAGGATATATGGAGCCACCCTTGGCTCGATGCATCTACAACTACATCCTCGAGTGGCAGTGAAATGGTATTGTGAATGCGAGATGCCATCAGAATGATCGACCAAACGTGTGTGTAGGGGCTAGGGTCTACTGCGTCCTCCCTTGTGCGTCAGAGATCTAGAGCAAGTGCACTAGAGAGGAACGAGAACTAGGTTTATATATTCTATGGCGAAGCATCGAGGCATAACTGCACACTCACACGATCTTTGCCGGAGATAGGAGCATTCGTTGGAACGGTGAACTACACTTGCTTCTGGTAGATGTGTGGGACAGAGGGCTCGTTACTGCTACCTACCCTTGCGCTTTGAAACCATGTGAACGGAGAGGGGCAGAAGGGAAGGAGGTCCTCATATGGGTCACACACTTGAGCAGTGTGGGAGACCCCGGATGGGGAATGGGTCGGTGAATGAAAACTCCACACCCTACCCCTTGGAGATGGAGAAGAATCCCCTTATAGCCCCCCCCACCTTACTGTCAGTGGGAGGTATTGATTTCTTTATTTCAAAAAGTTTCAGTATTTAGTTAAGGGAAAGAAAAGGTGAAACAAACGACTGGCTCTCCATAGTATAGATGCTTGAATGTGTCATAGCTGCCTGCATATGCCTTTAGGATCTCAGTCTATCACCATTTCAAAGTGTTCTTACCCTTTCTGCGTCTGGAGCTATTGGAGATCCAGAATACACTTTGATTTGACCCGATGTAGATGAAGCCCATCCCAATCCAGCTTCTACGAAATACCTTGAGATCCATTGTCATTATTGGTGGTTTCTCTCACACTTATTAATAGTTCACATCATTGACATGTAATCAAGTGCTTTCTGCCATGTTCAACTTCAAGACATTTACTCACATGGTTAGATTCGTACTATGGATCGAGAGATGGAGATCAAGACCTTGGATCTAGTTTCATCCATCCAGGTTGCGAGGAGTTTTGTATTCATGAATATACATATAGTTTTTATGTTTGATGGCTACATCCATCTTATATCTACTTTGACATGATGTATTTCCATACTATTCTTTAAGACTTTTATGTTATGAGTATGGGAATTCCTATCTTAGTGATGATTATTATATTGGATTGTAATCCTTGATTGATTGTTGTAGGTTTCCAACAATGATCTCAAATCCAATCCATGATATGATAAAGTACTTCAGTCCTCAAACTTCTATGACTTCGCACTTCAGGGGGCAATCTGTTACAATTCATTTTGCTACTATGACAAATAATCATCAAAATTGGATGTCTCACCATCCATCCAAGTGTCATGAAGCACTCCCTTGCAATTCAACAACTTATATACCTTGAATAAAGTCGAATTTCTGGATCTCATGGTACAAAACCCTATTTTTTAGCATATGCACAATTTTTGTGAACATAATCTGCACATATGCAGTTTCTTCCACTATAAACTGCGTAGATATGTGCTCCGTCTTCCACTAGAAACTATGAAGGCAAATCAATAAAAAGTAAAAATAAAAAGTGAGATCTAGAAGCATTGTTGGGTGAATCATTCCCAACAGAAAGCCTCAAACTCATGTTTATTCGAGCCTAACCTCATTTTTGATGGAACTAATTCCCATTCTTCTAGGAGTCCTCATCCCTCTTTTAGCGGATCTCATTCTTGGACTAAGGATCTCAAACTACTTCCTTTTGGCCTATTAATCAAGCCATAGGTGGGTGAATTGAGGGAGGTTGTTGAGAGTAAGTTTATGCTGAGGGAATCAGGTTGGAGAGCTTATCATTCTTGGAGAGAATTGAGATCAATGAGAGGAGCTTCACAACATCAAGGCACGTGTTTTGTAGCTCCTTTATGTTTATGAAATTAATACAAAAAAGCATTTCTTCTCACTTCATTATTTAATGGATTAATTGATGAATTTCATAGATGGTTTATATTATTTATATTTGTCCATTGGAATGATGTTTGTTACTAGTCTCCTTGATCACTAGTTTGAATTATTGAATCATTTATGTTGCATATGCCTTTGATCCTTTGTTGTTTCCATGTGTGCAGGTATGGATTCAAGCATTGAGGATCTACACTGAAGTACAAAGGGGGATATTCATCAAGCATGTTGTAATAAGGTATGGATTTCCATTTCTTACCTTGTTAGCTTATGATTCAAGAAAAGATAGATTTAGGGAAGGAATCAGCTTGATTTGTAGAATTTTCTCTACAAATCAGCTAGTTCACTGATATCATGTAGAAATTTCACCTATAGATCCAACTGATATATGCAATGTACTAAAGCATAGTACTAGATCTACATCTACCATAAACTTTGTGGAAACTAAACAACCATGAGAAACATCAAGCATGAACACATATAACTGATAAGAAGGAATCAATCACATAACATAGAATATATCACTGGGGAAAGCACCAACATAAAACCCCAACACTACATTATCAATCAAGTGGAAATCCTCAACATACAAAAAGAATCAGCTCAATAGCTATCCTGCTCTCTCTGTACTCTGATGATGATGATCATAGACTCACTAGGCCTCAATATATAGGCCACAAGTCCTCCAATCCCCTATTTCCTTGCACAATTTTGATTGGGGTCCAGTTACAAAACATATGTGAATTGGCGCCAGATCATACCTGCTATTAACCATAGGTCCAACTACGCAATCCTTGAGGACACTAGTTCCTCATGCATGCAAGGAATATTCCATGGGAAGTTCCAGGCATTTGATAGTATATTGTCCCTCATCTGATCTCAACTAGGTATCTGACAGAACTGACATGCAACAGTTATCCATGAGTGAATCCTCAGTTATCTAAAATAATAGTTGTCACATGCATGCAAGCATTAACAAACTATATTTTATTATTTTAGCAACTTGTTAAAATAATCTAACTAGACTTGACTAGTTAGAACTAAGTCAACTAATTCTCTCATTATAGAATTCATACTTATTCCCTCAATCAGTGGAGGAAATTAAGGATAAATTCCTCAATCAGTCGGACAACTCATGTGCATGCTCACAAAGACTTCAAATTTGAGTTTCCTTAACTAATTAACTCAACTGAATTAATTAATTAATATTTCCAACTTCTTTTAAGACCAAAATTAGTTTTACTTCCTATAAATAGACTAGGGACTGCTATAAATAGGAAGGGACCCAGAAATGCTATTTTCAAAACTTTCTATTTTTAGCAGTTTCACCTCTCACCCAATGTGGCCAATGACCTCATTGGCCAAACTGCTATTTTTAGACATGCTATTTTTAGCACATTCTAAATTTTGCATTTCTTGTTGCACATTTTTCAACATGATTGTTTGTTTGTTTATAGTTTCCATCTAGGATCTAGGGAGACTGCTCTTGTTAGCAAGAGGGATTTGCCCGCTATAACAAATGCCCTGCTCTGAACAATAGTTATAAAACTCTTTGCTGCAATATTCACCTCCATTGTCTGATCTAAGACACTTCAACTTATTTCTTTTCTCATTCTCAACCAAATATTTCCATTTCTTGAAAGTATCAAATACATCATATTTATTCCAAATACAATAAATCCAGGTAGTCGCACCATCAATAAAAGTAACATAATAGCAAGAGCCACCACGAGATGATACTTGAGTAGGTCCCCATATATCTATATGCATAAGCTCTAATTTTTCACTCTTCTTTTCCTTCCCAACTCTGATAAATCTGGCTCTCTTCTGCTTTCCATAAACACAATTCTCATTGAAATCCAAATCAACATGCTTCAAACTTGGCAAAAAATTTCTTGAGTGAAGAATATGTCCCCTTCTCACTCGTGCCCGAGCCTATGATGCCACAATTCCATATTTGCTCTTGTGGAGGTTAAAGCATTAAAAAAAATTAGAAATACCATTGCATAAATACAATGTACCAACCTTTTCTCATTTTTCTATTACTAGGGATCGTTTAGTGACCTTCCAGGTTTTTTCTATGAATGTAATTACACAAACTGCACCACCTAATTGCCCTATTGAAATTATATTTTTCTTCAGATCTGGAACATTCCTTACCTCCTTCAATAACCATTGGTTTCCATTTTTTTTTTCTTTATAAAAATAATACCCATTCCAATGATTTTACAAGGTTTATCTTCACCTAGATGAGCCTGTCCAAAATCTCCTTGAATATAGTCATGAAAATGTTTCCTATTTGGTGTGGCATAGAATGAGGCCCCTAAATATACCACCCATGCATCAATAATATTCTCTAATGAAAGAATCAAAGCATATTGCAAGACATCATCTATCACATTCACTTTATGATTATCCTTTGTCCATCTCCTTCTTTTCCCTTCCGAGATTTGCAATCTTTCTTCAGGTGTCCCTTTTTCCTGCATTTCCATCGCACTAACCATGATCTGGATTTGGATCTACCTTTACTTAAATTACTGTGATTTCCAGGGCTCCTTTCTCTTTCCATTTTTCTTCCCTTAGTCTCTGCAGTCAAAGCATTACTTGATGTCTCACCGAAGCTTCTGCATCACATTTCCTTTCTAAGAATGGCACCAACAACATTATAAAACTTTAAAGTGCTAGATTCAGAGACAATGTTACTAATAGCCATAACTAAGCCATTCTAACTTTCTAGAAATGAGCACTGAAACAACAGAACCCTAATTTTGATCATCAAAATTTATGCCTATAGAACTTAACTAACTAATAACCATGTTAAATTCATTTAAATGATCATCAACATATCCACCTTCTGACATCTTGATATTAAATAAATGATTCATAAGAAATACCTTATTTGAGGACGAGAGTTTTTCATATAGTTTGGCCAATGCCATCATTAAACCTTGTATTGTTGTTTCCTTTGAAATTTTGAATGCCACCAACGTTGCCAGACACAACCATATTGTTTCGAGTGCCTTTCTATCGAGAATCTCCCATTTTGCATCCACCACACTCGTCAACTTCTTTTCTTTTCCACTCAATGGTAGGTAAATATATTTCTAATACAAATAATCATCCATTTTCATCTTCCATAGCTGGTAGTTTTGGCCGTTGAATTTCTCAACCCAAAACCTACCATCTTCCGCCAATGCTCTTACTAGAACCATGAACCCTTCTTTCCTATGAGTTTATCAGCCAAATAGACCTTCGACTCTAATACCAGTTGTTAGAAAATTAAATTACAGAGCAATGGAACACATAAAATATTGTGGAAAACAAACACATAAACCAAGAGAGACAAAAATATACACAGTTCACTCAATTTGGGCTACGTCCATGAAGAAATAACCAATCCTTCCTTTTATATTATCCAACAAAATGAATAGATACAACCTACAACAAATCTGCTGTAATTTCCTCTTCGCTCTCACATAGTCTCCTATCTCTTTCTCACTTAGAATAATAATCCTTAGCCGCAATACAATTCCCTCATATAAACCAAGGGTTGTCTTCTAGGGCCAAAAACCCTAAATTAACATAACTTCTACCGTCAAATCATCTGCCTAATGAACGACACAGATTGCTTACGAAATTACAATATTTTACAAGGCAATTTTCATCTATTTTTAGCTTCGGAGGCGATGCCCCTAAACTACTGTTCGGGGCTTGCTAGCCCCCAGACCCCCAGTCGAGGGGGATTGTCCCCCTCAGACCTCCATGATGTGGAAAAGTACCCCCCATGTGGAGGGGTGTACATGCTCACTGGGGTATACACCTGATTGAAAACAAGAGCTCTAAATCATGAATATAATCAGGCTCCAGACCCAACATTACAAGTTGGAGTTCTCATGCCTCAATGATTTAGTGTATGTGCATTACAATCTCTGATTTCAAGTGAAAAAATTAGAGAAACCAATAGATCTAGATGCCATTTACTTAGACAATAGTGATGTATTGTCTCAGTGGAGGGTGGAGTCTGAGGTGCCCATTTTAGAGGAGTCACCTACATGGTTAGAAGAGGAACCATTAGTACAGGGGCAGTAAGAGGAGGATGAATCAGGGGAGGATCAACATGAGGAGGAGGAGCAGGAGGAAGAGGAGGAGTAGGAGTTGGGGGAGGATCAACACTAGGAGGAGGAGCAAGATGAAGAGGAGGAGGAGGAGGAGGAGACATTAGGAGTGTCAATGTCAACACCATATGTTACAGATATAAGAGAGCACAACTACATACCCAATAGTCATTTTTTTGACATTAGGTGCAGGGTTAGGGCCTTCTACTGCTAGGGGCAAGTCTGAAAAATAACCCATCATGTTTTCCCATAAAAGGGGGAAAGGGCACTGATCTCAAATAGCTAGCTGATAGTTTGATTTGTTTTGCTACATATAAATCATGGTGATGAGATACTTTTATATATGTGATTTTATTTTGTATTGGTTCTCCACATTTGAGTCCTTGATTGGATAATTATCAGGGATCAACAAGATTTGGTATCGCCTTTGATGAATCTTTTTCACTTTACATCCACTACATCATATATATCAATGCTTTCTTCATATTTATGTTCCAATTTGTTTATTTCATGTTGTTATTGCTTTATATGTTTAAAAATTTGAAAAAAATGAATATATTGCACTTTTTATTTATTTATTTATTTTTATGTTTGTTGACATTTTCTGATATTTTGCCAATATTTTCGCCGTTATTGTCGAAAATATGTTTTTAGGACCCTCATCGATATTTTGCCAATACGATATTATCAACACTAGTTCACAAGTTAAAAACCTATGGGCACCTACTACATATACTTATTTCTACCCCCCCTTGATTTTCCAGGCAACACTTGGTGGATATTCCTGTACCACTTATGCTGCAACAACTCTATGAGGTAACCATTGTCTATGATGCAAATTCCTAATGATTGACATGCTACGTATTCTTATAATATTATTCCTATAATCTTTGTTTTTGGTTAGGTAATGTGAAAGTTAATGTGAATCATGAGACGATTGGCTGGTTCAATCTGTAGCTTGAGCAGCCACAACCTAGGGGCATCTAAGCAGTCAAAATCACATGGGATCACATCTAGCCTAGGCCAGACCAGCCCCTAGCATCGCTGGATTTTTGTTAACAAAGTTTCAAACCGATGACCTTTTCATCACAAAGTACCTTAACAGAACATTTTGTCACTATCCACTCTAAGCCTAGTTGCTAATGTATTCCTATAATCTTATCTCACTTTAGCAAGTCTAATACAAAATAATCATCCAACACAATACAAATTCCTAATGATTCGATAGAGCCATGCACTAAGTAAGTTCAAATTATGATTATTTGTGATAGTTCCCTTATTTCACCCAATATGATAGACAAAATTCCCTATTTTTGACATAATTCTAATAATCAAAAAATTTATAAAAGAAAGAAAGCAAGCTTTAAAGCCAAAATTGTCCAAAAACAGAACACTATAAGTATTGTTTATTTAACGTTGATTTTCTTTTAAGCATCGATAAAAAGTATGATGAGATAATCAAACTTGTGATTAAACAAAAAAAACATAGTTTATTTGTTTATCCCTCCTTGAAGTACCAAAATTACTTCAATAGGTGCCACGAGGCCTTGATGAAAGAAGAAGCAACAAAACACATTTTATTATTATTTATGTCTTGTATAACAATGCACATTTCTGAACAAGTCTTATAAAATAATGCATAATTTTTGTGCACATAAATCGAGTCTTATAAAACAATGCACATGTCTTGTGGACATAAATCAAAATATTCCATGATATGGCTTTTGACAATAAAGCCTTTTGGTCATCCACGGAGTTTGCATTGGGTAAACTTAGTCGTGTTGTGGGTGAATTTGTTCTATCATGAACCATAGAAAAATAGAAAATCAATGAATGCTGGTCCTTTCTTTTTAAGTGCACCTCGCTTTAAATGTAGTATTTCAAAAAAAGGTTAGTTTTGAGTGTATGTTAAATTTTTACAATCATACAAGTGGTATGTTTTTATTCATCCAACATTTTCATTTAACATTGAACTTTGGTATGTTTTTACTCATCCAACATTTGCATTTAACATTGAATTCTTTAGGGTATATCTTTTTTGCATCCAATACTGAGGTATTTAGGTTTTTAAGGTAGGTATATTTTCCATTGAAGTCTTTAGCCTATTTTAATAAATAAAAAATAAAAACAACTTAAAATTTGATTTTATTAAAAAAGTTGGTTTTCATTTATTAGTTGGTTGGTATGGTAACATGTTGGGAACGAGATCTATCAAAGGGCAGTTTTGGGGCTAAAAGCTAATGTTTGATTCAAATTTTGTAATAAAATGGTAAAGACTCCACATTTTGTGATCGCGGAGTGCGTAGGTGTTATAAGTCATAAAGGGTTGTCCACCCTTAGTTTTGTAAAGTAAAGTCGGCTATAAGAGATCTACCCATGGGTGAACCATGGGATTGTATAAAAAGAGCTAAGCTTTAAGTAGTTAAAGACACACAATGTAAGAGAGTGATAGCTATGAAGTAAGAAGTCTAAGTTTTGGGTCGTAGAGAAAGTAGAGGCTCTACAGCTGAGTGCGCAGAGGCCTAGGGTGGAAGTCTGCAGCGAAGTATGCAGACCCCTACAACTGTGTGCGCAGGGTGAATAGGGTCTGTAATCACTTGAAGAGATTAATAAAGAGAAGTATTCTACAATTTTTGTGTCTTTGTTCCGATTAATGCATCTTGTCATTTTATGTATGAATTTACTTTATAATGCTTATGTGATGCACAAATCTGTATGATTATGTTGGATAACTGAACGCATATAAGGATATCTATTTATGCGGTGCTAACTGGGAGTAGCTATTAAGATAAGTAAGACACTTGGACTAATCTAGGAATTTGCAAGATACGCTGCCTTGGCAGTGCGAAAGGGTCTAAATCAAGGGTTAGGGCTATGCAAAGGACAATTGAACCCTTTCACGGAGGTATAGAAGGACAGAATAGAAGGCTCGTTTAACAAGCCCTAGAGCGAAGCGATCTGCGAGAAGGCATGAATAAAGGGAATAAAATGACATCAATACCATCTCAGGGTGCGGAAACTTGGTTCCAGCATCCCCCCATAGTCCTTCGGGTGAGACTTTGGTCCGTGCTCCGTGGGCTGATGCCGAAAGGGCCAATAGTGTAGGGATTTGTTTGGCTAACTAACGTTGAACCTAGGTCAGGCCCCCTCAAGCCAACAAATGGTTCTATTTCTAGGACCAGAATCTACATAAGAGATGTGTGATGTCCTATCACTGGAATCAGACTAAGAAAGAGATTGGAGACTGGTTGGATAAGAAGATCCATGAATTCTCGGTGCAAGAGAATAGAAGCTTGTGACTGACAAAGGAATAGTGGCTGGACAGGTACCTGTATATAGAGATCCACGAGATCTTTTTCTGCTCCTTTCCAATTGAGCTATACAAGTGGATCACGAAGTTAGCAGATAGCCAAGGAAGGTGGAAACTTGACGGTCCTATTGTGTGGACCCCAGAGCTAGTACGAAGGTTGGAAGTATTGGAGGATAAGATCACCTACGCTGTCGATCATTGGCTCAATCGCATCATCGGAGGATTTGTAACTGAATTTGCAGTCGACACCTTAGCCAACTACATTGAGGCGGAGCGACGTTTTTTCAAAGGACCGCGAGGTAAGTACGTAAAATCTTTGAATACTTGGATTAAAATGATAATATGCAAAAATCAGGTTATGCAATGATCTTGATGTTTGGGGCCATGTGAAGCAGAAAAACTTACAGAAATGAAGGAAAAAAGGGTCTTGAATATAGCCCGTTGATTTCACCTCCGCGAGGTGATGAAGAGGGAATAACGCAGGTTTCTTCGCGAAGTGCTATTCAGTTAATAAGGAAAGGATTCCCGCGAATACCACCTCCACCCACATCACCTCCAACTTCACCATCATCACATGTGACTTCACCCGTACCACCTCCACCTCCACCGCAATTTAGTATGGCAAACTCAGTGAAGCTCCTCCTTTGCCGACTCGGGACCTGCAAATGATGAGTTTTCAGCTGCGTGAAGAGGATCCAAATGTGAATATAGTGCTCCGGAGCGGATTTGCAACAGGAGATGACAAGGGCAAATAACCAGAAGATAGTACATGGGTTTGCAAAGCTCCAATAAAGGAAATTGAGTTTGATTTGGAGCGCGCACGTGAAACCTTCATTGAAGTGAAGAAGAGCTTCGCTGAGGCCTCCAACTCAGGAAGCAAGGATAAGCTAGATGAGGAGATGGACCCTTCTATGCTTACAACCTTCTTGGAGACTTGCATGAAGCTACTGTGTGATAGGAAGGCTATGAAGGGGATGCAGGAGCTCATAAATAGATGCGCCAGAAACACTCTGAGTGAGCCGCGCATAGTGCGAAAGATAGGTAATCTATCATAAAACATGGACGAGACGAGAGATGAGACTGACTACGTAGATAGGAGAGTATGAGATGGATCAGGTTATCTTGGACCTGGGGTCAAACACGAACATTCTACCCAAACATAGTTGGGAATGGATGGGGAGACCCGCGTTACAATGGTCTCCGATTCAGCTGAGGATATCGAATCAACAGAAGATCACCCATGGGGCGACTGCAGGGGGTGACTGTGGATATTGAAGGTGCGAGCACGCTGGCTGATTTTGAAGTAATAGAAATTGTGGATGAAAACAATCCATATCCCGTACTCCTTGGAATTGATTGTGCTACTGATATGAACAAGGTAATCAACCTAAAGAAGTGGAAGATGATATTTGAAAAGAAATCGCTCAGTGTAGTAGTACCCCTAGATCCTACTGAAGGTTCACATTATACTGAACCAATCCACAATTATGAGAGTGATGATGATCTGGACTGTATTTATAAGATAACAGTAGGAGACCAAGATTGGGTGAATCCAACAGTGGATGGATGAATTACATGGCATCGCGAGAGTTCATGCACTTCGGACTCTGATGAAGAACTAGAGCACTAGAAGAATCGATTACACGAAGTAACTACACTGAGCTGTAAACGATGACCCGGACGCTGTGTTGTATGTCGTCAGAGGTAAGAAATCAGCCTACTTATGATGGCTTGAATGATGTAGATATTTTTATGAATGCATTTGAGAGGTAGGTACCAGAAAGGCAGTGCTTCTAGGCATTGGACTGGGCACTGCGCACTACGCCCACAAGGTGGTGGGGTACGCACAAGAGAAGATTTGATGATTGGCGTGAATGTAGGAGAATGATGAGAACTCACTTTGGGAAGCCAAATATGTGAATGACAGACAAGTATGATGGGTAGGATGATCCACGCGTGCACTTGGCCAAGTGGGCCCAGGCTTATGGAGAGAAGCCCCAACCTGAATGGGTGCACTTGTTCTGTCATACACTGGATATTGTCCCGATGAACTGGTATGCAGAAACAAAACTCCGCCATGGAAAATGTGAATGGGATATCCTGCGTGAAGGATTCATGATGACATTCAGTTTTGAAGACAGGTTTGAGAGTATTGATGAAGCGCTACAAGAGGTAAAAACAACAATCTTTAGGATACTGCAGGATCCTTTAGACCTAATTCAGCCCAACTGGGCTACTCAGCTATGTCACGCACTAGAATGTTATAATGTAACTACTGAAGAAGAGGACGAGGATTAGCGAAAAAACAGCATCCCTGAATTGGAAGGGCACTGCGAGGTTGGAGGGCCACAGGTTAAAAATTCATATATAACCGCACCGCTGAAAATGAAACAAGTAAACATTGGTACAGAGGCAGAGCCAAAATTCGCGAAGATTGGAGATTGCTGGGATGACATGACGGTGGATAAGGTCGCTGAATTACTTCGCGAATACCAGGATTTATTCCCTACCAAGTTCACGGATTTGAAGGGGATAATCGGGGACCTATGCATGATGAAGATCACGTTGAAGCTCGACGTGAAGCCAGTTAAGTAGAGACCTTATCGTCTCAATCTAAAGTACAAGGAAAAGGTCCGCTTGGAGCTAGATAAGATGCTCATGGAAGGCATTATTGAGCCTGTGGAGGAATCTGATTGGGTAAGCCCAATGGTGGTACAGGAGAAGAAGTAGAAGGATGAAATAATGATATGCATGGATCTCAGGAAGCTGAATGATGCTTGCATGCATGATCCTTTCCCGACTCCGTTCACTGATGAAGTGTTGGACAATGTAGGTGGCTAGGAAGCATGTTCCTTTATTGACGGGTTCTTAGGGTACCACTAGATCAAATTCACGCCGGAAGATAGGAGAAAAATGACCTTCGTGACTGAGTTGGGTTGTTTTTAGTACACTATAATGCCGTTTGGATTGAAAAATGCATCTGTGATTTTCTCGCGCGTAGTCGTTGCTGCGTTTAAGGAGTTTATTCATAAATTCCTAGAAGTGTACTTTGATGATTGGACTATGTTTGGGTTGGTGAAACGCCATGTAGCAAGCCTGTGCCTGATGCTAGATACCTATCAAAGATACCAAACTGTGCTCAATCTAAAGAAGTTCCTGTTTTGTGTTCCCTTTGGGTCCTTGCTAGGTCATGTGGTTTGTAGACAGGGACTGATGGTAGATCCCATGAAGATCGCAATGATACTGAACTTAGAAGCGCCAAGGAGTGTGAAAAAGTTGCATGCTACCCTGGGACATACGAGATATTATAGAAAGTTTATCAAAGGCTGTGCCTAGATCACCACGCCTATGGAGAAATTGTTGAAGAAGGATGTCACGTTCTGCTGGAATGAAGATTGTAAAAGGATCCTGGATGTATTGAAAGAAAAGATGGTGACTGCGTCGATCCTAGTCTTCTCGGATTGGAAGAAGGAGTTTCATGTACATGTTGATGCATCATGTATAGCGCTGGGAGCAGTACTGACACAGGCTAGTGGAGAAGACCTGGAGAACCCCATCGCGTTTGCAAGCAAAAGGTTATCTAAAGTAGAGAAGAACTATTCCACTATCGAGCATGAAGAGTTAGCTATGGTATATGCGCTCCAGAAGTTTAGGCCTTACTTGCTGGGAGGCCATTTTAAGATGTACACAGATCATTCCATGTTGAAGTACATAGTTAATAAGCCTGTGTTGGGGGGGAGAATATGCAGAGGGTTGTTATTGTTCCAGGAATATGATTTCGAAGCTATTGTGAAGCCTGGATGACTAAACGTGGGATCATACCATCTGTCGTGCATCGAAATAGAGGAAGAACCCACTAATTTGGAGGAAGGATTGCCTAACGCGCAACTATTTGCAGTGCGCATTGCGGATGGTCATTTTGAAGATATAATACAGTTCTTAATGACAAGAACTGCCCCGAAAGGATACACTATCTAGCAGAAGAAGGAACTAGTGGTGCGCACTGCAGATTTCTCTGTCATAACTGGGCATCTATAAAAATGGCGTCTGATGAGATATTGCAACAATATGTACCCAAGTTTGAAAGAAGTGGCATCCCCATGGATGCTCATGAGGGCATCGCGGGAGGGAATTATGTAGGGAGAGTGACCACATAGAAGATTCTATGTGCAGGGTTATGGTGGCCAACCCTCCATTAGGACTCAAAAGCATATTGCAAGGCATGCGATGTATGTCAAAGGACTAGCAGGCCATCGCGGAGGGATGAGATGCCTTTGAATCCTCAGATGACATTGCAACCCTTTGAGAAATGAGTGATAGATTTTGTTAGACCCATTCAGCCCTAAGGAAAGACAGGGGAGAGATACATTATCACCGCGACAAAGTATTTGACTTATTGGGCGGAGGCACAACCTGTGAAGGATTGCACAGGCACGATTGCTTCAAAGTTCCTCTTTGAGCATGTACTGACTCGATTTGGATGTCCAAAGATCTTGATGGGTGATTGCAGTACACACTTTCTGAATGAGACGATCAACATGCTAATGGAGGAATTTCAGGTATGTCACCAGAAGAGCACACCTTATCACTCGCAGGCTAACAAGATGGTGGAAGCATTCAATAAAGTGCTGGAGAAGGCGCTGACCAAGGTTTGCAATGCTTAGTGAAGGGATTGGGACCTACGCATACCTGCAGTATTATGGGCTTATCGAACGACATGCAAGAAGTTGACTGGACAAACCCCTTTAGGCTTGTCTATGGTGTTGAAGAGGTAATGCCTACGGAATATATTGTGCTTAGCTTGTGTATAGCACCACTCATAGCTATGATGGATTGCGGAGCCCTCGAAGAGAGGCTCATACAACTGGATGAGCTTGAGGAAGAGGGAATTCTAGCTGGATTTCACCAACAGGTCCAAAAGCAGCATGAAAAGGCATGGCATGATTGACATATTAAGTTGTGCACCTTTAAGGTAAATGACCTGGTTTTGTTATATGATAGTAAATTTGATAAATTTCCAGTAAATTTCAGGATGCATTGGTTAGGGCCTTATGCCATCAAGGGGATTACCGATGGAGGAGCAATACAACTGGTCAAATTGAATGGAGATCCCTTCCTAGGAAAGGTGAATGGCAGTCGATTGAAGCCATACGCCGGCGGTCCGACCATGTGACTAGATGAAGGTAGCACAGTCTTAGTGCTCCAGGTAGCTGAAAGGAGGCACGAGACTATAAAATACACTGCTCGGGTTGGGGAGCTGCACGATTGGAGGATGGTGCGAAGAAAGGAAGTGTCACAGGGTCTGCAGCAGCGCGGAGGGAGTTACGCTACCTAGGAAGAAATCACGCAGGTCAACCAAAAATTGACCGTTAAAGTCACTGTTCATGATTTGACGATTGAAATGTGTCAAAATGGAGTGGGTGGCTGACATTTAAGACGAAATTTATGGCTCAAATCCTTGAAAATATGCCGCCAATCTAGGATTAATGAACCAAATTTGGGGGGAATGGTTAGATTTGAATTCAAAATGCCCTATAAATTACAAGTGGTTGTCCAACAAAAAACACTTGGCATTTTGAGAATTGAGTTGTTGAGCTCTCAAGCATGCATGAACTGAGAATTCTTCGAGACTTTCAAAGAGACCCCCGAATTTGAAAACTTGCCAGAGACGATGCAAGCACTATTAGAAAGCGTTATGTCGGCACCTGCAAAGATTATAAATACCCAATAAGTAGTAGAGGAGGCGACACAAGAAATGGAAATAGCGGCAGAAGCAGCTGCTCCGGAAGTGGCCTAATTATTAGTGGAGGTCCCTAATTCGCCAAGGACGTCGAGACCGAAGTCGACCCCAACCAAGGAAACTGTGAAGGATAAGAAGGGCAAGCAACCTGCCATACCAGTGTGCGCATTGCCACGAAGAAACCCACCGAAGCATATTGCATAGGAAAAGGGAAAAGCCATAAACTTAGAACCAGAGGATGAAGACGTTGAAGACATCTCGATGGACAATGAGGATGTGGGAGTCGAAGTAGAGGAAATTGAGACCCAGGGTGCATATCCTATTACTCGGTTGCCAGAGTATGTCCCTCCGCACAAGCCTAAGTCCAAGGTGTCGAAGGACATTAATGAGAGTAAGACTCCCCTGCAAACCCCTCTGCTGCATGACGACATTGTTTTCAACGGTCCGTACTTGGCACGAGTGCCACTGCTGAAACTTGAAGACTGGGACTTAGTAGACCACGAAAAGTTCCCACATTTGGTGACCGGGGAGCTGATGTGCCGCATCATTGACACGAATTAGGGAATGACTACATTGGAGCCATGAAGGTGGCTCAAGGGAGTAGAGAAAGCAGGGTTGCTCAACCTGCTCTAGGTGCTACACTACAACCACACCCCGATAATAGTTTTGGTCATCAAGTAGCTGTTGTTCTTGGTGCATGATGGGTGTTTATGGCTAGAGGAGCTGATACCCATCATAGATAGGTTGATTCATGGGATCACATGACTGCAATATACAGGAGAGAATCCGGCCATGATCTTTGGCGGAAAAGGTGGCAAGCAGGCCTTCGCAGAGTCAATGAAGGAGAAATTTAAACTGGTGAAGAAGATGCGCGGATACGCTATATCCAGTATCTGCAACCCTACTGTGAAGGTATCAATGTAGATCTTAGCAAGGAAGGTAATGAGGAATTGTCCCCACTGATGAGGTGCCGATGTCTATCATCGTGCTCACAACACAGTGTGCTGAAGGAGTCTAGTTCAACTGGTCAAACTACCTTAGCGAAGAGTTCCTAGTGAATTGCCGCAAAGCACAAGAGCTTAGCAAGACATTGCATTATGAATGGCTCTTGCTATGATTTGTGATTTTAGCATGGGAGCTGCCATAGGATAGCCAGTTCCCTTCAGTCGCACCAGACCTCCCTGAAGCAACGAAGTACGCTTCGCTATGGATGACGAAGGATGCGCAGCGAGTCAAGGAGCAAGATATTTTGGATCTTGATGGAAATGAATATTTGGATGGCCATCAATCATAAGCCACGATTGTCGCCTACAGTGTACGCTAATCTGTAGGGCTACACCAAATTTAAGGCTAACTTCCATCGAGTATCCATTAGGGGTCTGAAGGACCCTGAGCAGAAATGGCATGACTTGCTGTATTTGGCTACGGATGATGCCATTGATGCAGTGCTTAATTGATAGCTGACATAGTGGCGCTCGACAACAGATTTGGAAGTGGGTAGAAGCAAGTCCACCGCATAGAAGAAAAAGGAGGAGGCCAAGCTTAAGATGACACAGTTGGCCAAGAAGAGGAAAAATGAGGCCGCTGATAAGGCTCAAGGGGAGCACAAGGCCGCGAAGTAGACAGGTGTGACATAGTGGGGCGTTGACAAAGGCACGAGGTCGCCTTCACCTGAGACCGAGGACGAAACAGATGAATAGCATGGCGCGGACCCTCAAGAGACGTCCGACCACATCAAGCGCCCAAGAGAGCTAGAGAAAGGACGACCCAGGAAGAAATCAAAGGCAACCAAGACCTCGTTGGACCCCATCACACTAATAAAGGGTGATTTACATGATATCAGTGACACAATGAGGGATGTCACCACGGAGGTCCTGTAGCAATTTGAACAACAACAATAGATCATCTTAGGGGCCATCTAGACAGGGTTGCAGGAGTTGCAAACCTGCGCGTCACAGGATGGTACAGTGTCTACCAGCCTGGCTATCGGCACTTTAAAGGCTGCCAATATGCTGCGCACAAAGACTTCCAGTGCAATAGTGTTGTTAGATGGAGCACTAACCATAAAGAAGGAGGCTGACAAGCCCACTATCAGTGCCCCTAAAGGGAGTAGGGTTGAACCTGGCAGCACTCCCACTCGAAGCACTCCACCTTTTATAGGATGGAGTAATTGCAGAACTGAGGGAACAAGAGCACTGCGCCCTCTAGGTGATCAGTGAATAGCAAATCAATAACGAGTAGATGGCCCTACAGAGAAATGCTACCATCGTCGCTGAGGCCGAGGCGACCAATTAGAGCAAGCGGATTATGTAGGTCGTTGAGGAGGCCTGCCGAATGGTCCTAGAGTTGGCCATTCTGGAGGAGGAGCCAGTCGAGGTATGCATCCGCAAGTTGGCCACAGGGGTGCATGACACTCGAACTGAGATGGCACGGGTTCAATTGGAGTTGAACCTGCAAATAACAGAGTTGCAGTTGAAGGCCCAACCTTCAACCCCACTAGAAGTCAAGGAACAATGGGCGACCGCTATCACAAAAGCAATAGTGGCAGTGGACAGTGCAGTAGCAGACTGTATGCAGTTTTTTGAGCAGTTATTTGAAGTCTTAACCATCTTGTAGGAGGACCCCAATGTACAGAGGCTAGAGACAGAAGCACATGAGCTACAATAGCGCTACGATGAGGTTAAGGGCAAAACGCGAACCGTCGCATTGACACAGAGACTAGCCAAGTTGTAGGAGGCCAAGAAGTTGAAGGAACAGGTGGATGCAGTGCTGCACAAGGAAGTAGTGCTCAAGGCAAGACTAAAGCCTTGGCTGGATGAGGCTTACACAGTAACTAGGAATATCAAAGGCAAGCTCACGACTCTATAGGCAACATAGCAAAAGCTTCAGGCTGACAGCATAGGAGCAGTGAACGAGAAGACAGCGGAAGATGCGAAGCAAGCGACAACTCAGTGCATGACCCAAGTTACGGTCATACGGCTCGAGTTGGAAGGAATTCACGCAAAGATCTCCATGCCTACCGAATGACTCAAGGGAGAGTTATGATGTTTGTGTTGAGGGTCTGTTGGGAATGGGATCCCCAAAGGGCCGTTTTGGGGCTAAAAGGCCATGTTTGAGTCAAATTTTGTAATAAAATGGTAAAGACTCTGCATTTTGTGGCCGCGAAGCGCGTAGGTGTTATAAGTAATAAAGGGTTGTTTACCTTTAGTTTTGTAAAGTAAAGTCGGCTGTAAGAGATCTACCCATGGTCTGTGAACCATGGGATTGTATAAAAAGAGCTAAGCTCTAAGTAGTTAGACACACAATGTAAGAGAGTGATAGCTCTGAAGTAAGAAGTCTAAGTTTTGGGTTGTAGCGTAGGTACAGGCTCTACAACTGAGTGTGCAGAGGCCTAGGGTGAAAGTCCACAATTGAGTGAGTGGAGGGTGAATAGGGTCTGTAATCACTTGAAGAGATTAATAAAGAGAAGTATTTTGCAATTTCTGTGTCTTTGTTCCGATTAATGCATCTTGTCATTTTATTTATGAATTTACTTTATAATGCTTATGTGATGTATGAATGTGTATGATTATGTTGGATAACTGAATGCATATAAGGATATCTATTTACGCGGTGCTAACTGGGAGTAGCTGTTAAGATAAGTAAGACACTTGGACTAATCTAGGAATTTGCATGGTACACTGCCTTGGCAACGTGAAAGGGTCTAGATCAAAGGGTTAGGGTTGCGCAAAGGACAGTTGAACCCTTTCGCGGAGGTATAGAAGGATGGAATAGAAGGCTTGTCTGACAAGCTCTAGAGTGAAGCGACCTGTGAAAAGACAGGAATAAAGGGAATAAAATGACATCAAGACCATCTAAGGGTGCATAAACTTGTTCCAACATCCCTCCATACTACTTCGGGTGAGACTTCGGTCCATGCTCTGTAGGCTGATGCCAAAAGGGCCAGTAGTGTAGGGATTTGTTTGGCTAACTAACGCTGAACCTGGGTCAGGCCCCTCCAAGCTAACAAAACATCTCCTTACCATTTTGATCTTATATAATAAGATGTTCATAACATTTTGATGTAATTCTTAGTGGGTTATCTTTGGTTCAATGTGTTTGGTTTCTCATTGATTATAGTGTACTCAAATATTGTTAATGGTTAACAATAAATACTTTGCAAAATTCCTTGGTTTAATTTTTTTTTTTGTAAGTTTGGTAGGACTACATCTTCATCATGTCCAATATATCACCCTGATTGGGGTGGGGAATTGAACTAGTGACTTCACATCAAGAAGTGCCTTAACAAAGCACATGATCACTATCTATCCAAAACCCCATGGACTCCTTGGTTTTAAATTTTATTTAAATAAAAAAATAAAATATTTTAGCAATTGATAACTTGAATTTGGGTGTAAGTTTATAAGATGATGTCATATCACCCTTTTTCATTATATTAATAACATGTCAATTGAATTAAAAGATTGCTCAATTGGGGATATAATTTTGGGTTGATGTGATACTACTTATGTTGTATGAGAACTGGTTCTCTCTAAAAAAAATTGCGTGCCTTGCGTCCCCACATTCTGGGGACTTGTGGACACTTAGGAAATATCCAGAAATTGTTGGGGACTTCATTGGGGACTCGAGGACATGCTAGCCTTCCCCAAGGTATTCTAACAAATTTTAGGGACGTTCCAAACAAAATTTCAAGGAGATGCTGAAAAGGTTTTAGGGATTTTCTAAGCAAATTTCAAGTATAACTTGAGCATATATCTTTAGTTTTAATAATCATGAAAATTAATGATTGGACAATATGATCAGTTACCCCATTCATTTTTTTGTATTGCATTGAATCTAAATCTGTTGCACGAGTTGCAATTGAAAACATGGGTTTTGTATGATGATGAGATTCTAGTAATTTAAATATTGTATTTTCAACAACAAAGTTACAATAAGCAAAACCTCTATGTCAATAAAACATGAAATTGTAACATTGAAAAGGGTTGATCCTTGTAGTTTTTGCTCTTGTTTTCTCTCATTTTTCAGGTTATCTTAACTTTTACATATTGTATATGGGTTTTCAAGAGTCATTCAAGTCTAATGCTTTCACCATCCCAACCTTAAGCATTGTGAAAAACAATTAGATAGTAGTGACTTGGATTGAGTACTAAATGTATGAATAAATTTGTATAAATCACATTCTTAATAAAATATGAATCTAATCTCTTCATAAAATCAAACTATTCTATAGTGGTCTCCAATATTGTTTATAAGTTTGCAAAATCTCTTCTCTATCTCATACGCAACACATTGATTCTATTTCAAATTGAAAATATCTACACTTAAATTTGCTAAAGCTAAACTACATTTTGTTGATGTCTAGTGCGAAATAATGAAAAGCCACTCAACCCTTTTTTAAGTTGCATGATATTTTTCAAAATTGAGAAGTGTAAAAGCTATGCATAATAGGAACCTCTATTTTTTAATCTGTAATCTGCATCCTGTCACCTCTTACTTAACATTAATATTGCCCATATATCCTATTACATTAATATGGTAAGTTATATATCCACATCTTATTACCTCTTACTTAACATTAATACTATCCATATATCCTATTACATTAATATGGTAAGTTATATATCCTATTCCATTAATATGGTAAGTGCGAAATAATGAAAAGTCACTCAACCCTTTTTTAAATTGCATGAGATTTTTCAAAATCGAAGAGTGTAAAAGCTATGCATAACAAGAACCTCTATTTTTTAATCTGTAATCCGCATCCTATTACCTCTTACTTAACATTAATATTGTCCATATATCCTATTATATTAATATGGCAAGTTATAGCAGTTGTCTTTAACGCGACTTTTTGAAAGCTTTTCTGGTGGCTTTTTCCGGTCAAAATCCGGTAGCAATTTATTGGAATCGCAAGTTTGATAGCTAGTTTCTGCACAATCAAAGCGTTCCAGAGGTTTTTCAGGGTGCTGAATCCAAATATGCAGTTAAAAAACCATTTTAACTGCAACAAATCAAGATTTAAACTCAATTTCTTCTGCCGGATTCCGTCAACGGAATCTCCAAAAAATCGCATTATAGACAACTCCCAAGTTATATATCCGCATCCTATTACCTCTTATTTAACTTTAATACTATCCATATATCCTATTACATTAATATGGTAAGTTATATATCCTATTCCATTAATATGGTAAATTATGTAACATTTTTATGTAGGAGTTTTACAAAACTAACTAACGATTGTAGGGACCTCCGGTCTTATGTTTTGAAGTTCCTTTTTATTTGGATTTTTACAAAAACTTAATAGTGGCAGGGAATTTTGGTATTTTATCTTCTGGTCAAAAATTCATATCCATGTCTAAGAAGTCCAAGAAGTTCAAACTTTAAATTAAAAATTTCTACGACTATCACTGCAAATGCCTTATTTTGAGCTCGACCATCTTGCAAATGCCTTACTTTTAGTTCTAGATACTATGGCTATGAGAGCTAGTGCAAGAACTTTACCTTTTAGCTATCATGATACTTGAATACCTTTTTATGGTGGTTGAATTATCGCTTGTTTTTTCTTAGGACCAGATAGATCTATTTTGGACGATGTCTGGCTTCTGCTTAATGTCTTCTATTTCCTTATTTTGAGATCTTACTATGTGATTTCAAGAGATATTTCAAGGAAAGAGTTGAATGTCACGGAAAAGTAGTCTAATCGAACCTTAGAAGAAGGAGGAGGTGCATAATAAATATGAATGATTCACATTCTGTACAAATACGAATGCTGTATTGTATGGGGCATGGTATGGTTGTTAGAATAATCACGATGACTATTTTATGGTGGGCGAAGTACAGTCGGTGATAGTCAGTAGGTGTTGGTGATAGTCAGTAGATAGTTGGGGGAATGGCTGCAGGATCTTCGGTAGGCTCTGTATATAAATTGACATAGCTAGCAATACAATGTTCAAGTTTTTGTTTTGAGTGTTCATCTCTGATTTGGTATGAGTGTTCATATTTGAATTGTTGTTAAATCCGGAGGGCCGAGATCTAAAGGGCTCTAGATACGAGTCATAGATATAGAAATCCGTAGCTAGGCTATCAAGTGTCAATGCCCCTGTACAATATCAAAAGAGCAATCGTCGTTGTGATTCATACACCATAATAATACAATAAGAGTGCATCTGTAGCCACCGCATCGAGTGTCACCTTCAGCCACAAGTTATTTGAAGAAACTATGGTATTGTTTGCAGTCTTGACCATTGTTTTTTTGGGGAAGATCACATGGAGAGAACGGTTGTTTTTTAGTCAAAGTCATTGATTTGAATGGACGTGAGTTCCTATAATTTTTTTTGAAAAGATATTCAGGGAGTAGTCATAATTAACAATACAAAAGGGGGAAGAGACGAGAACGAAAGCATGGTGGAATAAAAGCATTTGGGTATTGCACAACTGGTATATAGATTTAGCATAATATTGCAATGAATAAGACACAATTTAATATAGGTTTGGTACATTTTATTTGAGGCATTGGTAGATTTGGGGATATGTGGTATTCTTTTTTCAAATCTAGTGTATATTTTGGAGAATTTTTTAAAGAAAAATGTAATTTTTTTTGGTTGATTTTTATTTAAATGAATACACTAAATTTGATGGAGAAAATTATGTGAATTGGAAATTCAAGTTGCTCACAATTATAGAGGGTTATAAATTGTGGTCAATTGTAAGTGGAGATGAGCTTAAACCCATTGTTGTAGTGTCTATTTTAGATTGGGAGAAACTGGAGGCAAAAACAAAGGTATCTCTGCCTATGTCCGTAAATGAAAATATAATTCCTCACATTATAGATTGCAAGACATCAAAAGAAACGTGGAATGTGCTCAAGAGTTTGTATGAAATAACAAATACAAATCAAATCTTATTTTTGAAAACTAAGCTTTTGTCTATAAAAATGGAAGCAAATGAAAATATAAGAAATTTCATGTCCCGTGTCAAAGATTTAAGTGATAAGTTAGGAGATATTGGTGAAAAGGTGTCTAGTACTGACTTGGTCACCATCACATTTTTTTCCCATAAGGAAAAATCGTAATTTCATTATAAAGAGGAAATTACATTCTATAGATGCTGATGCATATGCAGTGCATGATCATAATCATGTATAACAGAGTTGTTGCCTTTGATCCACGTAGGGGGCAACAGAAATAAAACAAAATTAAGAGACATATGATAAGCAACCTGTTATCATGTATAGTGACAAAATATACAATCAAAAAAGGCTAGAGCTTGATCAAAAAAAAAAAAAAAAAACAAAACTAATAACATATCATGAGTTATACATCAAGTTCCATAAAAGGCATATGATAAAATTGATAGAAGGCTTCTCCATTTTGTTCTTTGATCATCCAGAAGCTCGGCTCCCTGATCGTAGCCTCTTTGGATAAGCTGTCGGCAGCTCCTTTCTACTCCCCGTAAATATGTGAGCAAGTAAATGTGTTAAAATATGAGATCAATCTCAATGTCTCATCCAAGATGTGAAATAATGTATATGTAGAACATTTATTTTTCTTGCTCAGTCAATCACATATTATTTTAGAGTCCCCATAAAGTTGTAAATCTGTGCAATTTTTCTCCAAGGCGAATTGTATGAGGTGTTTTGCGGCAAGGAGCTCGGCTAAGTTGTTTGTGCATCTGTGAAATCCAATCAACATGCTGTAAGAATGATGATGGGATAGGTGAAGGATAGCCCCCCCTCCACAACCTTGCTCTTGGGCTGCACGGTCAAAAAATGCCCAAGGTTTGTTGAAATTTATTTGTAGATGAGAGGGGTTGCGCCGATTACTGGGAGGAGGATCATCTGGAATAAGTGAGTAATCAGCAATGACTTTAGTCGCTAGTACAACCTAGTTCGGCGCTAAGTCTTGAAATATTCTACGATTCCTAGCAATCCAAATTGTCTAGCAGGTTAGCAGAGGCAGATTCCGAAGCTTGTGTGTTGAGGATGTGTGATACCAGATTTGCTAAGCAGCAAGAATAGAGTTTTTAGCCCAGGTTGCAGTGGGAATAATGGGTTGTAGGATAAGTTTCCATAGGTTAAATATTGTTGAACATTCTAAAAAAGGGTGAGAAGTGGACTCATTTGCTTGCTTGCAGAAGCAACACTAGTGGGGTCCATGTTGCGCTCGCTTTAGGAGGTTTTCTCTAGTAGGAATTTTGTTCCGGAGGATGGTCCACATTAATAGTCTAGATCTGGGGGGGGCCTTGAGTTTCCAAAGATGTCTCCACCAGTCAGCAAGTAGCAGAGGCTTCCTTGGCGCTGACAAAGTCAAATAACCATCTTTAGGTGTATACCTGCCATTTTTTGAAAGTGCCCAACTAATCTCATCATCACCATCAAGTATACGGATGTGGGCATCCGTGAGGGCTTGAGTGTATTCCTCCCATTACTGTGTCCAAATGGGAGGAATGTTTAACTATTGTGCAGATTTCTAGACTTGTAAAAGGAAAGTGGAATTTTCCAGGTCAGCAATTTGTGATATATAAGTGAAGTTATGTTGTTGGAAATATTGAATGAGATCCTTGGGTAATCGATGCATGTCCCCACATCCCACCCAAGGATCAAGCGCAATGCGAATAGTGTGTCTTGATCGAATTCTCCAGGTGATACCTTCCTTGATCGGGCTTAAAGCCTTTAGTATAGCCTTCCAGATAATTGAGACACCTAAGGTACATAGATGGGCTCTTCTAATCCAGTCCATGATGTGTAATGGAGTGATATATTTGGCATATGTGACCCTCGTCCATAGGCTATTTGCTTATACTAATTTCTAGCCAAGTTTTGTAGCAAGTGCTAATGAGAAATCCTCTAACTTTTTTAGGCCCCAACCTCCCCATTTTTTTGGTAGATTCATTGCCTCCCACCTGACCCAAGAAAATATCCTTCCCTATTTGTTCCCTTGCCAAAGAAACCTACAACAGAGGGCTTGTATTCTATTGAGAATGCCTCTGGGTATCTAGGCCAAGGACATCCAATAAACTGGGGTGGCCTCCAGGACACTTTTGATAAGAGTGAGTCTTCCAGCCCGCAAAAGATATTTGAGGTACCATATATCTAGTCTTTTCTCCATCTTGGAGATGAGACAAGTCCAGTCAGCAATTTTGTATCCCAGTGGCTTCAACTTGTACCCAGATATTTTAAACCATCAGCTAAACGCAACTGAGTGAATTGGCAGCGCTGAAGTGCAAAAAATATCTCGTGTGGAGTACATTCAGTTGTTGTGAAGATGGACTTGCTGTCATTTATGATCATACCTATTGCCACTTGGAAGAGGGTGAAATCTTCCTTGATGATACTAATGTCCCCAATACTGCCATTGATAAAACCAGGATGTCATCAACAAAAAGAAGGTGTGTCAGGGTGCAACCTTCTGTTATCTTTATGCCTTTTAGTCTGCCCCTTTGATGCTCTTTTTTGATGAGATTTCTGAGACCTTCCATAATGAGCAAGAAGAGCAAAGGCGAGAGGGGACATCCCTGTCTCAGCCCCCTTTTAGAGGTAGAAAAAGGAGATGCACTTCCATTCACCAGGACACTGAAAGGGATATTAGTAATGCAACTCGTGATCCATTTAATGGACAAGTAAGGGAAGCCTAAATGAGTTAAAAAAATTCTAATATAAAGCCAATTAACTCTGTTGAATGCTTTTGATAAATCGACCTTCATAATCATACCTTTGCCTCGCCTTGAGTGTAAATTATGAATTACTTCCTGGGTAGTGCCAACAACTTCATGGATCTGTCTGTCTTGTAGGAAAGAAAATTGCTCCAGCGAGATATGATTTGAGAGAATAGGTTTCATCCTGTTGGCAATAATCTTGGCTATGATCTTATATATGCAATTACAGAGAGATATGGGACAAAAGTCCTCAAAGGAATCAGGGTTGTCTTTCTTCGGAATGAGTGCAAGGAAGGTAGAGGTGATAGAGTTTTCAAGAAAGCCTCTGATTCTTGAATCCTCAACTATTCTGAGCAGGTCTTCCCCAATGATGTCGAAGAAAGCCAAGTAGAATTCAATCGACCAACCATCGGGCCTCGGACTCTTATCCTTTTTGAACCACTTTAAGGTGTTTTCCAATTCCTCCAAAGTGACTTCCTTTATTAATTCATCTCCTTCCACAGGATCCTCAAATCTGGGAAAGATTTGTGCAACCCTAATGATTTCTGCAAGTTTTGACTCCCTGGGGGCTCAGTATGTACTTTTGAAGTGTGAGGAGGCAAGTTCAGCAAGTTGAGGAAAGGTATTTAAAATCCGCCCCTGATCATTCTGTCGCTGCCATATGGTGTTGATCGCCTTTCTTCCATTGGCGAATTTATGATAGAATTTAGTGTTTTCATCCCCTTCCAGCATCCAGATGGCTTTGCTTCTCAGGCGCCAGGTTTCTTCCTTTTCCTTAAGAATTTTAGCCCTCTCAGCATAATGAGAAACCATCCTATCCTTATGTTCTTCTGAGGTGTAGGTGCCTCCAATATTATTCTTGAAAGCAACAATTTCAGATTCAATTCTATAGAGAGTTTGTTCCTCCTGTATTCTTTTGTTATGAGCCCAAAGTTTGGACATCTTCTTAAGGGTTGTAAGATTTGTATAAATCTTCTGGTACTATCTTCTCTTTTCTCAAGGGGGTTAGCTCTCCAGAAATCAGAGAACAATTTTTTATAAGAGTCATCCATGAGCCAGATAGAGTAGAACTTAAAGGGTCCTTTAGGTTTTGCTCGCCCCCCTTCTATTTCCAGGTAAATGGGTAGGTGATTAGAGATACCACCAGAACCAACCCAATGTCTGATATGTAGCCCCAAGTCCAACACCTTTTCTTTGACAAGGATGCAGTCAAGTTTGCAGGTCAGACCGTCCTCCCCATTCCTATTGTTCCTCCATGTCACTTGGGGTTTTGCAGAGGGGATATCTATCAGATGGTGGGCATCCAGTTCAGATAAAAAATAATCTGAGAGAGAGTCCTGCTAAGCCCCGTGTCCCCGGGATTCAACATGTCCGATGGAAAAATTAAGGTCTCCACCCAGGATCAGGTGGTCGGTCAAAAATGAATCAGAACTTAGGAGGTTCTGCCAAAATGCAGGTATGTTCTGGCACGAGCCATAGACATTTAAAATCCAAAAATTCATCCCCAGGTCTGTAGAACTGATGTCTTCTCCAAGATGACCGAGCCCACTCCAACAATTATGCATTTTTATGGTTAGGGAGTTATAGCCCAAAGCTAGACCTACTGACCTCCCATGCACATCAAGTCCAATAAGATCCAACCAGGAAGCATGTTTTGGAGAGACTGCGAAATGTCTAAAATAGGTCCTAGGATTTATTATAGAAAGATAATATCTAGCGGAGCAATTTTTAACAGTCGACGAAGAGCTAGTTTTTTGTATAGCCTAGCCATCCCTCTACAATTGAAAGAGAAAATCTTCATGGAGGGGGGGTAAGCTGGGATTCTTTGGCTCTAAGTGTCCCTGGGATGGTAGATTGAACCCCCAAAGCAATCTCATCTTTAGTTATGCCTTGGGCTTTTGAAAGGAAGGAAGGTCGACCCCTATGAAGTTTTACGGGGGGGGGGAGAGTGGAGAATCTCAAGCCCAAAATGATATTGGGATTGTCTCTTAGATTTCAAGCATGTCATGTATCTCCCAGGAGGGGGGATCTGGAGGGAAGGGGTAATGGATGGCGGATGAGAGGGAGGATTCAAGGAGGGCGCAGGGGAGAAAATGGGGGTGGATGAAATCGAGTAAGTGAGAGGAGTAGTAATAGGGGAGTTTGAACCAATATCCTGACCCAGTTGTTCGAATGAAGGGTTTATTACATGAAGTTCAAAGATTGTACTAGATAAAATACAGTCAATATGAGAAGTGCTACAAGTGGGAACATGGATGGTGGAAGAGTTCATACCCGACGAGGGCAGGCCCTCAAATGGCGACTATGGACGAGATGGAGTGTTTAGTCAATTTAATGTGTCCTAAATTGTTACATTAATTATCAATCCAGGATTCGTAAATTGATGAAGTGTGGCGCACTATATGTGCAAGACAACCTCTTTGTTACTTTTCATCAATTTTCGATTTTATTTTGTTTTGGGGGTTTTATCTTTGTTTATCTCCTAATGTGAACGGAAATCTTATCCCTGAGTTCTAAGAATACTCTAGAAGGAAAGTATGGATATATATTTTAAGGCAATTATGTCCTCTATAATGATTTCCAGAACTTAACACTTCATAAGGCCTTAAGACACACTATTAATGAAATTAGTACTTGAACAAGAATGGAAATGTGCTACTATTCAAATCAAACAAATAATGAACAACTGATCATGAAATCATTATCTCTGCTGCTTATCTAAATACAGAAAGAAAAATGAGTTAAGCTACTGCACTCAACAAATAAAAAACTGCAAACTAATAAAAGTAAAATCAATTCACTTCATTCATAGTCTGATAGCTCGCCAAGTAGTCTAAGCTATGGCTCTGGAGATAACGTCATTGATATGAGGAATTTTGATATCTAATTGCAAAAAAAATAAAGCTAAAATCAAATCACATCATTTCATAGTTTTGATAGTCGCCAAGTAGTCTAAGCTATGGCTCTGGAGGATAACGTCAATGATATGAGGAATTTGATATCTAATTGCAGAAAAATAAAGCTAAATCAAATCACTCATCTGTCGTAGCTTGCCAAGTGTCTAAGCTTGGCTCCGGAGATAACGTTCAATGATATGAGGAATTTGATATCTATTGCAGAAAATAAGCTAAAATCAATCACATCATTCATAGTCCGATAGCTCGCCAAGTAGTCTAAGCTATGGCTCTAGAGATAATGTCAATGATATGAGGAATTTGATATTTAAACTAACTGACAAAGAAAATGAATAAAACTGAAATCAAAGCATAATTGAAATTGAAAAGTTAAGAAAAGCAAAGTCAGCAGAGAGGCTAATCTCATGTCACTAGTTATTGTAAAAATTGTATGAAAATGCCTGGGCCTAGCCTATCCTGAAACGTACATTGATCAGTGTTAGCAACAATATACAAAGCTTGAAAAATCAGGTACAGGAATGAAATGTTAATATCACCACTAATGAAATATACACAGGTGGATAAACTATGAAATATGTGCAATGGAAATAAAGAAACAACACATAAAAAATTGACAGAAATAACGAAATGAAACCTTAGCTAGCAGGGGCCCTCTGCACAGCCTTGGTCAACACGCTATCAGCCTAGAATTACGCTCACACAGCCATATAAAATAGAGTCTGATTATATTGCAAGATAGAGGAAGAATCCTCTCGTTACAGTAGCAGGACCAGTTCACGGCACAGTACAAAGACTAACAACAAAGCGATAGCAAAAACTAACTAGTTCTATGCGTGTGCAAACGCATTATTTATAAGGGAAATTTCATAACAGTGTTCCTATGAAACATCTTCGATTGAGGACACGTAAAAAGAAAGCATCCATGAGTTTAGCATGATGGTTGTCGACATCATTCAATATATCAAAATATGGTTGTTGGATCTGCGTCATGGAGGCAGTCTACAGCTGTCAAAATGACCCCAGGGATCTAGGAACGGCCTCGGACCCTTCACGTGTTGAAAAACAGAGACCTGTTACCGTAGGACTCCTTTTTTTGACCACCGTTGACCATGAATTTCCTTAATGAATCCGTCTAAATCAATAGGACCTGATCCATGTTCAAATCATTCCTAAACTACCCATGTGCCTCTTTTTGCTTGATGACACCTGCAACCTAGAGTTAACAAAAACAGTGGCAGAAAGTGGCTGCATTCCACAGCTAATGAGCAAAATCTAAGTCAAACAGCAAACACAAAAACATAGTTATAAAACCACTTAAATGCTCTTTTAGAATCAATATGCAATGATCTTTGATAGCTTATGTGGTACTGGTGAGGGGAAAAAGTCCAGGAAAATGTGTAGGAGAAATTTAGTTTTAGGGCTCAACATGGAGGAGGCTGCTGTGAATGGTTGGGAGGTCGTCCTCACTTCTTCAGCTGTGGAGGAGTTGTTGCCTCTTCTACTAGAGTCTTCTGCTGTTTGGCCATGATCTCAGATGCATCCGGGACCTATGTGGCCAAGGGATCCTGACTCCTAGGCTATGCGTCATGTTGAGTATGCGGATGGGAGGCGATATCCTATTATGGGGCCAATTTTTTCTTTTTGTTCAACAGAGGGCAGTCCTTATAAAGATTCCTGACCTTATGGCACAGTCAGCATCGAAAAGGAACGCTCTCATAGTCCAGCAATTGATGTCTGGTGTGGTTCCTCCAGCGAATGTCTATAAACTCAAGCAAACCCTCATAAAGGTCCAAATGAACCAAAATCCTTGCATATGCTAATTTCCCTGAGGTCTGGTATGAATCGTCAAATGTGAGGTAAGTGTCGAGGGCATTTCCAATGTGCTTGAAGACATCCTCCATCCAGAAATGCAAGGGTAAACCTAGCAAGCGTACCCAAATAGGACCTGCATCCACCCTCTCCCATGCCGAGTTGAAAAGGGGTGTCCATCTTCGGAGGAGAATAGGGGCAAGATCTAGGTGCCAGACCGTGGACATCACCCAGTTGGTGTGCTCCAAGTAGCTGAAGTGCAATGCAAACCATCCTTTGACAAGGGTTTGTACCTTTTGAATATCTTTCAGATTTTCTCCCCAAACCTCCGAGACCCATTGTTGTAGTTTAGCCACAGTGTAATGTCTGCCTCGCACTTGGCCGACCAAGACCTTCTTTGCTATGTCCATGGCATCTATTAATTTTATGTCTTATGCAAAATTTAGGGGCATGGCACAAGCTCGAAGATTTGGACCCCTATTCTTTCTCAAATTCTCATAAACCCCAACGTCCGTCGCCTCCTGTGTCGAAGAGGGAAGTGAAGGTCCCGGTGGTGGAGAAACCCTAGGGTTGTCAGATGCCTCCTGCGGGATGGTAGCAAAAATGCCAGAGATAGGTTTGATACTTATGAAATTCCCTCGAGAGGGAGTCGAGGAAGTTCGCAAAACAGTAGGAACCGTGCCTATAAATGTCGAACCCTGGGGAAGATCAGGGGGAAAGGAGCTAGTCACCGTCGAAAGAGGGTTATGAGCATTATCTGTTTTTAGGGTTGGGTCAACTGGTTTAAGTGGCGAGGCAATGAGTGCCAGGGAGCATGGCGAGATAGTATGAGTAATGAGATCAGGGGGGGAGGTCGCTGCTTTAGGGAGGGTAACCGGTGAAATGTGAGGGCGAGTTATCGGAGGAAGGGCTTCAATCTCGTCGGTGAGGTCAGACATGAACGGGAAGAAATCAGCAACAGTGGTCCTGGTGGGTGTCCATGTGGGCACATCCTCCAAAGGGTCTAGGAAATCGCCCAGGTCATCCATAATTGTAGGGGGAAGTTATGACAACTGCCAGAAGAGGACAACAAAACAATAGAAAACCGTGGTTTAGTCAGTGGGAAGACCTGTAAAACCAGAGTGGAAGAGGGAAACCGCAAACAACTAGAGGCAGTCTAAGTAGATAACCAGTGCAAGTATAATGCAGGAGGGTGCTAGGGATGGTAGCTGGTTAAGGGGGCAAGTGTAGGCTAGCTTCCATGGAAGTGTGCCGCCAGCAATCGCGGCATCGAAACCCAAGACCGCCCCTCATTTTATTTCTATCAAATTGCCTATCTTCCATGAGAGTCAGCTTCCGCAATAAGATACTTGAATGGTAGTCACCATCACATTAAATGGCTTAGTGAAAAATGATCAAATTTTTGTTTCAAGTCTTTTAGTTAGAGAGAAGCATCTTACATTTGATCAATTGATAATAATTTGATCCAGGGGGATCTTTAGACATAGTGGCATGGAAAAAGCTCAAATTTCAAAGTGGTGGAAATGTAATCAACTTGACATCAGATCGAAGTGCTCATCGCCCTGATTCCAACAGTGTGAATGGAACTCTAATTCGAGTCCAGATGAAGGAGATAGAAGAAATCAAAGTTGGGTTGACTTTTGATGGTTGGGCAGGTTTAACGAGGACACAATTTTCACTTTTCCAGAAGTTGGAATTCGGCCAACTCTAGCTAGATTTCGGGCGAAATCGTGGCCTATTTAAAAATACTCCTACAGTCCAAAACCAAAATTTCAAAAATGCGCCATTTTGTTAGTATAACAACAAAAATATTAAAAAAAAGGTTAGCGGGCCACCAACCTCGTCACCCCTTAATTGCATTGAACAAATGAAAAAGGAGGGGCATGCCACGACCCCCTACGCCTCCCCATCCCATGGAGCAGTTACCACAAAAATATACGGGAGGGGTAGGCCATGACCCGGGCCCCTCCACTGCTCCCACGGAATGGTCCATTAAATGTTAATATGGGTGGTGGGTCGGCCTTGGGGCATGGACCCAACCACCCCACACCCCTTTGAAACATGGAACCAAAATAGTGCACCAGCCACAGCGAAACAGCAGAGGGAGGTACGATGGGTGGGCCCGACCCAATCAAAAATCTTAAAATAATTTTTTGTTGTTGTTGTAATGTATAAAATAGGAGGAGGCGGGCTTTGACCTCTCGACCTCCTCCCTATTAATCGGATCCTCAACCAACGCGCCACAACAAAATTCTTGAGAAATCCATCAGCAAAATTTTATTTAAATGCAATTTTTCAGTGCGCTCAGGCAGAGGAGGCAGTGCACGCGGTTCGAGGCAAAATTTTATTTTGTCATAATTTGACAAATTAATATGGTTTCAACACTTCTCAATGCCATGAATGCAATGGCGCTTTCTGTTTCTCCATCAGAGTTTTGCATTTTTCGGCCATTTTTCAGTATGGAGGTATAAAACTCCTTTTTGTATGTATTCTTCTTTTTCATTCCACTTAATGAATGAAGGCCTCCCCATTGATCGAGCAGGGTCCGAAGACGTATTCCAAGTTGGACGAACTCTGTTATCAAGTCTTGTTGTCTTCTTTCATTCTTTATGTGTTTCTCCTCTTGTCTCATGTGCACATTAAGTTTTCTCTGTTAAGCTACAATTTATGCATGTAATTCTTTAACACATCTATAAGCAAAAGATTTTGGATCATAATTATTCTAGAAGAGGAAGAGATGATGAAGAGCTTTAATTTGGGCTCTAATAGTTCAAATTTCACGTTGGTAGCCAAGGGTAAACAATCATATAGAGGCAAGCCACGGGACACGAACAAAGGGGGCAAGTTTCAAGCAAAACAAAAAGGTATGACACAATCTAAATTTCCAACTCATGATAAGAGATATGATGAGTGTTATTATTGTAGAAAAAACCTCAACACCACTTTAAATATTACCATAAAATAAAATATAATGATTCTAAACAAACAAATAGAAATCATAATGGAAATTTTGTGGAAAAAGACACCTCAATCAATGATTGATTTAAAATATTATACTGTTTGTTTATGATGTTGCATTATCCGACTTTAAACAAGAATGCAAAAAATTATAGACATAACCATAAATATAGAGATGCAACAAAAATAATACTTCATTTCATTAATGTAAAATATTGAAATATGCTTACAAACAGAAGTGGAAATAAACTAGCTCGGGCGATGGTAGCTTATCTCTAAGAAGAGATGTGGCAGCTACATGCCTATGAACTGCATTACAATGAGGCTCAAGGGCCTTTTTATAATTGAACAATAAGATAAAACCCTAAACAACCAAAAACCTAACCCGAGGAGATGTAACACCATGAGTTTATGGGCCCAGTTGGGGTTTGTTACACAGTAATTTGTCACCATTGGTCATCGTCCCTGTTACCCCTGTTTTCGTACATTGGAGGATACATTCCGGGACCTCTGAGCAGTGACATAGCCTAAAGACATTTGCATTATGTTCCCCTGAGTATGTACTTCATGTTCCCTGAAGACACCTTCTGCAAATTATCCCTGAAAAGTGCCCTTTTTCCATTGGCGCAGGTACACAGTGTCTTATCCGCACCAACCACTGAGATCCTCAAAAGGGGGCATGCCCATTGGCGCTCTGTCCTAGAACAACACTCGCGCCAACTAAGTTTGGTAATGATTTTTGGCAAACACGCGCCCGTATGTTTTTTCCTTTCAGATCATGAAGTCTTTTGAGGGAAAAATCCATATGATAGAGGTCGAGAGTCATCATCTATCCTTGACAACTATCCTCAGTAGCTTTTCGGAGATAATGTTGATCCACAATGGGTGTCCTGGTGCATTGAATCTTCCTCCCTTCTCCATTTATAAAAGTCTGTCCTCATGCATTAGACAAGCTAGTTTTTTTTAGTTCTGGAGTAATGCTAGAGTGATAGTAAGAGTTTTGAAGCATAGGGAGGTTATGCTGCCGGAATCCTGAGAGAGAGAAGGTCTATTGCAAGGCATACATAGCTGCTCACCCAGCCAAAGAATAGGTTCAACGTCAGAACCTTGGTTGTATTTTTCTCTGCCTATTATTCATTAATAGACGACTATCATTATGGTTCCACTCTTATTGTCTTTATAATGATGATTGAGTTATATCCTTTCTGACTGATATATAGTTCCATCTATTGGATTTTATGCTTGTATTTGTGTCATTCTTTGCATGTGCAGGTGTCCGTTCACGAGGATCGTGGGGATTGTGACCAGTCGGAGCAAAGGAATGGGAGCGACGACTCTTCTACAAGTACTAGCGTTGGAATCCAGGTAGGCCCTCATCATCGATCTTTGATTTGCAATTAGGAACCTGCATGTTAGCGTTGTTTGATTGTTTCTAGACCCCATTTGGGCTAGTGGGATCGCCTCTATCCGCAGAGGGGATTTACCTGTACAACAATTTGGCGACTCCACTGGGGAAGCTAGCTTGTTGTTCGATTTGTAAACTTTGGATGGAGCCTGAAGTACGGCTAGATAGCCTTCGAAACACTATTGCTTTGCATTATTGAAGTAGATCAAAGCCACTTCAGTCAATCTCTGGTTTGGTTTACGGACTGAACAACTTGGAGTTTGTCTTGCCTCTTTGGTTTTCTTTTGTTTGCTTGCTTGGATAGCTTTCCGGATTGAATTTCTTGTTGCCTCTTGCTTCCTGGCCTTCCTAGATACTGTAAACCAAGCTTTGGACTGCTTGTTTTTCTTTTTGACTTGGCAAACTTTATTAGCGCGGCTTTTTCTCTGACATTCACACCAGTTGGCACATGTTGCTAACTGACAACCCACGCCAATCCCTTTATAGCGCGAGTTACAGCCTGACAGTCGCGCCAGACCTGTTAACCTTTTCAGTTCGCTTGTTTGCCAGCCTTCTGAGCTTGGATTTGTATCTTGCCATATCTTTTGCAGCTTCTGGAAGTGTGTTAGACCTTTGTGTGACTGGTTATTACTTTTATCCTTCAGTTGTTTGTTTACTTCTATCGATTTTGTATCCTAGCCCTAGAACACCTAGTGGCTTTGCATGTCGAGCCTTCTGTGGGAAGTTGTGGTTTGATAATCCAGTCAACTTTTTGGTTGTTTTCCGCACTCATATAATGGTTGTGAAAGTTTGGTATTCTATGCTTCGATTGATTCACTTCTAGCTTGTTTGGATTTTGCTTGACTTCATCTGAACTTAGATCACATGGTTCATTGAAAGTCTTTGTGTTTTTCCTTGCTTTGACAGGTCATCTTGATGTTTCAGAATTGGTTCTATTTCCATTGAATGAATTGTGTTTGTTTACACTTGTGAATATCTCTTGAGGTTTGTTAAGTGCATTATGCTATCTTAAAAGAAAGAAAAACAAAAGATCTTTTTGCATTATATTAATTAACATTTATTGTTATTTGTTGCTTTTAAAAAGAAAAAGAAAAAATTCATTTCTTGTTATTACCTGCATTAGGATCTTTGTTGATCATTTTGTTTGTGTAAAGATCTCAACTCTCCTATAGATAGTGTTCATTGAATGAAATGATATAATTTTGGCATATAGTTTGCATTTAGGAAGTTTCGAGAGATCACATACGGTAGGACCAAAAAACCGAAACATAATTGAAGATAAACTGTAAAATAAATTGAATGAACCTAACAACGCATTGGAACATAACCAAATATTCTAGACGTCTAGGTTAGAGACGTGTTTCGCGTCTTTAAACCCGGTAGCTTACCGTCGAGTGGTTGGGTGATTCCTCCACGGTGAAACGATAGGTGCCAGTACGGATTGTGCTCCCACGTACCGTCGCGTATATATTGGGAGACCCCTATAGGCTTACAACCTTATATCCATAGGAAGCCGAGTCTGCCACCTTACAAGCCGTAATGTACTGAACACAACATTCGGGAAGATTGACTGCAGTACGGGAAGTCCTTGGTTTTCATCTGATTGCCAAGGTGTATAAGCAGTTTTACGGATTGTATGGTAAACCTCTTGCCTAGTTCTCCAGAGTAGTCACTTTTGATCCTTTTCGGACTCCCTAAAAGAAAAGGTGTAAGTGAGCGTCTTGTCACTTCGTGCTCATTAAATATTTGAAGGAGACTAGAGTCATCTTTTTGTCCTTTTCTCAACTCTTAAAAAATGAAAAGGTCAAGTTCAGTGTCTTAAAATTTATTTATAACCTGGTTAACTTTTGTTTGTGTTAGTCTGAGTAGGGTCTGGTTTCGTTAGATTCCCTAGGATTTTGTGAAGTCCCATCCTGGCGGAATTACCAATCTCGTCTCTCGAGATACCGGTTGTGAGTAGAACTCTTCTTATTGTTCCAAGTATACAACCACTTAACTCTCGTGCTCCAAGCTATGAGAATTACCAATTTTATACGAACCCTATTTGGGAACCTTCTCAAAATGGTATCCCTTTTTGGGAATACACTTCTCCTCGACAACCATTTCATTCTGATATGGAAAACGCATCCCCTACTATGACTGACGAATACGGTGTACCAGGGGACGAGATTCCCACCATAATGAAATCTACACCTATTAGTATAACTCCTGCTACTATGGGACTACCTCCTGGCTATAGAGCATTGCGTAATTTTCTGTCATCTCCCTTTCCGACTTCTATTTGGTCACCACCCATTTTCTCCAATACGGAGCCTTTGACTCCACAACATTGCGGTACAGCTGTTACTTCAGTCACAACCCCTCCAACAGTATCTGTGGCTTCTTTGACCCCTATTTTTAGTCGACCTTCGACCTCTTTATTCGTAGGTTTTGATCCTACATCGAATGTCCCACTTGAAGGGCAATACGATCAGCATCTACCACCTCCTGGGACTTGGACAGGTCAACTGACTATAGAGGTTTCAGTTCCGTTGTCAATAGATTGGGGTTCCACCTTTTATCATGGTGGTTAAGCGTCGTATGCGCAACCCGAATAACCACCTCAGCAAAACCTACAAGGACAATCCTTCCAAGGAAACCCTTTTGCCTCTAGTGGTCCTTTTTTCACCTTTCATACGCAACCTACTGGTAATCCAGGCCATCCTTCTACTCAGGAACCTCAACCTGGTATCCAGCAAGGCTCTCATACTGGACAAACTGGTCAATCATTTATTAACCCAAATCAACCCAACGTCCAGTATACCCAAGTTTCTGGACAAACTACCGAACCATTTGGTCAGCCAACTATCTAGTATACTCAATCTTTTGGGAAAATCGGTCAGCCTCAAACACAGTTGGGGCAATCATCTGCCCAGCCCACTCAGCCATCTGGTATGTTAGGACAACTTTCTACTGCACAACAGCAACCTGAGTATCAGCAGGTAAGTCAACCTCACTATCAGCAGGTAGGCCAACCTCAAGTATCAGCAAGGTTATCCTTCTGCTCAGATAGCCCAACCTACTGGACAGTCTGCTGGCGTTGCTCAACCCGGACCTTGGCCCCAAGTGGGACCCCAAAATCCATATGGTCCTCAAATGCAGGCTGGATTTCAATCGCAAACATTTTATCAAACTCAGCCTGGGTCTCAAGTTCAATTTGGGGTCCCACCACAATACGGTTATCAACAACCTCAAGGGAAACCTTTGTTTTCCCCTTACCAGAATTATCAACAACCATATGGTGCTTCTGTAGCATCGTTTGGTAATCCATACGCTGGGGGGCAAAACAAAAATCCCTACGGCCAACACACCATGGGGCCAAATCCGTCAGGGAAAAGCCCATGAGGGCAACCACCACCTGGTTGGAACCCGGGTGCTCCATCCTACCAGCAGCCCCAGATGTCTTTCAATCCTAAGCTACCATTCTTAGCGACTTTAGAATTACCGGATGTGTCCAAACTGAGTAATGATCCTATTCTTCATAATCCTTATTGGCCTCCGGTTCCGACCAAAGTTCCTGGTGACTGTCCAAAATTCGATGGTAAAGCTAATGAAGATCCACAAGCTCATGTCATGACCTATCATCTCTGGTGTTCATCCAACTCATGACTTGATGATTCAATTTGGCTTCTCCTTTTTCAAAGGACTCTCACTGGCTCTGCCGCTAAGTGGTATATTGAGCTCAATCGCGGATCCTTTCAGGATTTCAACTCATTGGCTATGGAATTCCTCACTCATTTTCTGTTGCCCATTCGTTATGAAACGGACACACACCTCCTCACATCCTTAAGACAGAAAACAGCTACGCATATCTCTGATCACATCCATGAATGGAGACGACGTAGACGTATGATTAAATTTTGGATTCCCCACCAGCTTCTTACGGATTGGTTCACGACTTCGTTCATTCCTCCAATAGCTAGGGACATTGCTATGGGAGCGTGTGTTACTGAAGAGAAAGCTATCACGCGTGCTCAATACCTTGACTTTGTTTATTCTCAGTCAGGTACATTGTATGATTATTTGCCTGATGCCCCTAGACTAGGAACATCCAAAGCCCCGCCAACACCTACTGTTGACGACATTATTGGGTCTGTTAGTTCATCCTCTAAGAAAAATTCCACGAAGCTTGGGAAGCAGAAGTCAAATGCTCCAATTGTAACCACTTCTCAGGTTATACCTACTTCTAAAACTAATTCCGAGGTTAATGCCGTTCAGTCCACCACGACAGACAAAGCCTCGAAAGAAAAAAAGAAAGGGAAAACGAAAAATAAGCCAGATCAACCTAAACAGGAGCCCCCTAAACCTCAATCTAAGGAGAGTGCCAAACGCAAACCCAAGTATCCTTGTCTTATCTGTGATGAGGATCACTATACCAAAGACTGCCCTTGGCGGTCTCAAGTTATTCGTTTGTTGAAAGGCGCTCTCGGGGTCCCTGCGGTGCTTAAAGAACCCTTTCCCTCACAGCAAAATCAAATGGTCGCTAACCCCTCTCAACCTCCCTCTTCCTTCGGTTCCCAAGTGTTCATGGCGGGAACAATACCTGTTAATATCAGTACTCAAAAAAAGGATTATCCATCTGCCGGGAAGGAGCCTGAGGTTCCCCCTAATGCTCCTCCATTCAGTTCAAGCCCTCTCCATATCGAGAGACCTAGTACTGAAACGCCTCTTCGACCCCCTCCAAAAGGAGTACTCCAGAAATCTTCTTACAACCCAAATGCGCGTGCTGCTCAGCACTACAATATCATTGAGGATTTAGCCCATATTCCATTGGCTATGTCCGCTTTAGAAGTTCTCCAGAGCAGCCCTTCTCAGAGGAAGTCCTTTCTATCGGCTATCGGTGGCATAGACCCAGCTGACTCGGATTTAATTACGTTTGACTTAGAACACCATACATAGAGACTGCTTCCCCAAATTGCATTCCTGATACAGGTCATTATTGATAAGAAAACTATCCATCGTACAGTCATTGATGAAGGTGCTTCAACTTGCATCATGTCTGTTGCCTGTTGGAAAGCTATTGGATCTCTGACGTTGAGTCAGTCTCCCACCACCTTGGAAGCTTTTGATGGAAGAGCATCCCGTCCTTATGGTATACTCCCACGTTTACCCATCTCTTTGGAAAGGAAAACGGTCGAGATGGAAGTTGAAGTCGTTGATGCTACTCTAACCTACAACCTCCTTCTTGGATGTAGCTAGATATATGCAATGCAAGCTGTCGCTTCATCTTTCTTTCGTATCATGCGTTTCCCTCACCAAGGGAATATTATTACTGTCGACCAGCTGTCATTATTCGCTTCCTCTTTGGAAGGAACTATCCCTTTTGTGGAGCATACCTCCAAATCAGTTGAGAGTCTGAGCCATGGGCTTTTCAAAGATCCTGCCCTCATGGGTGTTTTTCCAACCCCGCCTCGGAATGTCGCTTCCGTCAATATGATTTCTACTTGTTATGATCCATGGATCCTTCCTCCCATCGACCAAGTAGATTCTTGGGGCGACCAAATGCCGTTGAGTCCTACCGAACTCAACTACGTCGAAATCGTAGCTGCATCGGCTCCTTCTTCTGAACTTGCTCTTTCAAGCAATATTTTCGACACATTCGCTCCATCCTTAGGGCTTGTAGATGAAACTTCTTCGGATCCCTTAAAAGAAACATTTTCTTCCGACGAAGCTATTATTGAGAATATGTCTCTCGAGGAACCTCCTTGGCACGATACCCACCATCGTTCCTCGTTTCTCTCTGTCCCTCAGGATATGCTGACTTGTATCCAGCAGTTTTCTCCTTGTTTCCCATTTCCAATCGTTCAGTCACCTGTTCAAGTTTATCAAGCCTCTTCTAAAGGTAATATGGCAAACATTACGCAAACCCAGCCCATCGACATCTCTCTAGAACCAGGGATCGTCGAACACATTCACATTGGAGTCACTTGTACTCCAGAGGAGATTCGACTTTATTCCAACCTTTTTCGCGAATTTCGTGATGTTTTTGCTTGGTCCTATGAAGAAATTCCTGGCATTGATCCTAGCATAGCGGTGCATGAAATCATCACGTACCTAGGTGCTAAGCCTATTCATCAACGTTTACGTCCGGTACACCCCCGAAAGGCTGTAGCGATCAAGGCCGAAGTAGAGAAGCTTCTTAAAGCCTGTTTTATTTATCCTATCCCGCTCACAGATTGGGTTTCTAATATTGTACCTGTCACTAAGAAAAGGGAACTATCCGCATTTGTGTCGATTATCGTGATATTAATCGGGCCTGTCCTAAAGATAACTTCCCCACACCATTCATTGATCAGATTATTGACGAGTGTGCGGGAAGCGAGATGTTTTCTTTTATGGATGGTTTTTCTAGTTACAAACAGATCATTATTGCTCCCGCTGATCAACACAAGACCGCTTTCATCTGTCCATGGGGTACTTTTGCCTATAAGAAGCTCCCTTTCAGTCTAAAAAATGCGGGCGCTACCTTCCAACGTGCAATGTCCTACGCTTTTCATGACATACGAGACATTGTACAGCCATACCTAGATGATCTTCCAGCTCATTCAGCCAAGCGTCAGGACCACCCTACTCACCTTCGCGAGATATTTCTTCGCTGTCGACACTACCGAATCAGACTTAATCCTCACATGTGTGTCTTCTGCGTAGAATCGGGTCAACTTCTAGGATTTGTCGTCTCCCACGAGGGCATCCAACTAGATCCCCTCAAAGTTGAAGCCATAGTCAATCTTCCTCCCCCTGCTACCTTACAACAATTGTAGAGCTTGCAAGGTAAAGTGAATTTTTTACGTCGTTTCATTCCAAACTATGCCAAGGTGGCTAAAGGTTTTACACGATTACTTAAAAAAGATGTCCCTTTTCATTGGGATACCATGGCTCAAGAATCTTTTGAATGACTCAAGGGTCTCCTTGTTTCTTCTCCGTCGCTTCGCCCTCCAAACTATCATCGTGACTATACCCTGTATTTAGCTGCCGCCGACACCACTATCGGCATGGTTCTTGTTCAAACCGATGACGATGACACTGAGCATGTTATCTATTATCTCAGTAGAAACCTTTTAGATATGGAAGCTCGATATGCTTATGTCGAGAAGTTGGCGTTAGCCGTCGTTTGCATTGTCCAACGTTTCCGTCACTATATTCTGCTGCGCACTACTACTGTGATTTCTGATTGCAACCCCATGACGTATATCTTGTCACGCTAGTTGCTGGGGGGCAAGTACTCAAAGTGGATTGTCATCCTCCAGGAGTTTGACTTGGAATTCGCTACTGCCAAGTCAAAGAAATCACTCGTTTTTGCTGAGTTAATTTGCTCTTTGCCATCTTCTTCTTCGCCCTCTCATACAGAGGATCAAGTTCCGAATGAGACTTTGTTTCTCATCAGCACCCTTGACCCTTGGTATGGTGACATCATTATATATCTGCAAACGTCCTCCTTTCGCCTGGGCATGTCTAAAGACGCTCGACGAAGGATTCGTCAGCAATCTCAACCATATCATATCATAGGCGATACTTTATATCGCCTCGGCGCCGACTCTGTTCTCTGCCGTTGCCTTACTCACGAAGAAGCTGAGCGAGTCTTGAATGACTGCCACTTAGGTGCTTTTGGTGGTCACATGTCCGGATATGCAACTGCCCAAAAAATCCTCCGTGCTGGCTACTTTTGGCCCTCTATCTTTAAGGATTACATTCTTGCTATCCGTTCCTGTCATGAGTGCCAGATATTCCAGCGGAAGATGCGAGCACCCCCCACTCCTTTGCACCCTGTTGTTACCGTCGGCCCTTTTACAAAATGGGGCATTGATTATGTGACCTGTAACCCTTGCTCGGATGGGGGGCATGGGTTTATCATCGTTGCCGTCGATTACTTTACTAAATGGGCCAAGGTGATGCCTACACTGACTGAAGACGGTCACACAGTGGCGCAATTTTTATTCAACCACGTTATTTCGTGATTCGGCGTCCCTCAAGCCATCGTCACTGATCACGGAAAGCATTTCCAGAATCATATGATGACGGAACTAACAACCCAGCTAGGGTTAAAGCACGATAGTTCTACTCCGTACTACCCTCAGTCCACTGGCCAAGTTGAAGTGATCAATAAGATTTTGGTTACAATTCCCATTGGCATGCACAAGTCTAACTGGAATTTGATGTTGTTCCCTGCTTTGTGGGCTTACCGAACCTCCGTGAAGGATGCCACTGGTTTCACTCCATTTCAACTAGTCTATGGACTAGAGGCTACCCTTCCAATCGAGTGTGAAATCCCTTCGTTAAAATTAGCTGTCGAGCTACTTCCCAACACCACCCCATTAGAAGAATGTCTCCTTTATCTCGAATGGCTAGATGAGACTCGTCACCTAGCCAATTTGGCCATTGAAACATAGAAGAAGCGAGTCAAATCTCACTTTGACCAGACCATACATCCACTTTCTTTTGTCGAGGGAGACTTAGTTCTGCTATACGATCAGGCAAATGATAAGCTAGGAGTAGGAAAGCTTGAATCTATGTGGCTAGGCCCTTACATTGTCAAGAAAGTTTTGCAAAAAGGGGCCTATGAGCTAATTGATTATGAAGGAAACCCTCTCGCGCAGCCCCGAAACGGGCTGTATTTGAAAAAGCACTATGCATGATGCTGGTACGCTTCATTTTGTATCTACATGTACTCTAGCAAGTGTGTTGTGTATGTGTGTCAGTTTTAATAGGCTTGATTGTCACTTATTGTGTCTTTCGCTTCTTGTGCAGATGTCTAATACGCCTTATGTTGGTTTCGCTGATGGTGCCTGCCGCAGTACTTGCAACTTGTCCTCTGCGGCGTGGGTGATCTATGATCCTCATGGTGAGCTGATAGATCTTCAAGGTGTTTGTTTGGGTCATACCACTAATAATGTCACCGAATATTGTGTCGTAATCGAGCTCCTCATTGAAGCAATTAATCTCGGCATTCGGGCATTGGTGGTAAACCTAGATTCTCAACTTGTCGTGCTCCAGCTCAATAGGCGTTATTCCGTCAGAGACCATCATGTTCTAAGGTTGTATCTACATGTAAGATTATTAGAGAGTAATTTTGAGTTCATTACATATCAACATATTCCACGAAAATTAAACACATTATCTGATGCATTGGCCAATCATGTATTAGATAGACATTTGCGTAATTTGTAAATAAAACATTATGCAAGCAAGCACATGAAAACACAATAATAAACCATAAACATATGTATATATATATGTGTGTGTCAAAATATTTGCGCCCCGTGCGTTACATAATCCAAAAAAATAATACATGTCCAAAACTGATACAGCCGCTGACAACATGTTCCTCAAAAACGTGCAAAAAGAAAACCTAGGCATCTAATCACGGTGATGCTCATGATAGCATGTCACCGCTCGCACTAAACGTCTCGACAGACAATGGACGCGAGTAGATACTCCCACCGTGTGCCTCTGGTATGCTCTAGGCACGTCCGCCAATCTGGCATAATCTGGAATACCTCGAGTAAGTGCCTCAAGGTTTTGTACTAGATCGTCATCACCATCTACCTGAGGGTCCGCTGCAGGTTGTGCTCTCCATACGTTATGAGGCAACTCAGCTGGTCGCTCTGCACCAACATCTGCATACATATATAGACGCTATAAGAGATAGGCATGTATTAACAAAAAAGAACTTAAATACATAAAAACGTTAAAAAAAACAAAGAGTTCTTACCTAGCTCCTCATCCCAGTCCTCTCCGGTAGGCAGAGGGAGATCAGGATCTCCAGTGAAATCTGTGCCCGCATAGGGCCATTCCTCAATGACAATCATCTGGTGACGGAGCCAGATAAAGAACTCGGGCCTCCAGGACATCTGCTGGCCCCCTCCTCCTCTGGGCATGAGTTCTGCCCATCGATGCAACCTCAGTTCCCGTAACACTGGATCTGCCACTATACCCCCCGGTACCCGGAATATCGGTAGTCGCTCCAGGAAGAAAGTTACCACGATAGATCCATAGCCGAAGTGTTTGTTCTCATCACGCTTACACTTGGCAAGCTGTCGTTTGATGTTTGTTGTCACTGCCGTGGCGCAATCAAACAGTGTAGGCTGGAGACACTCAGTGGCCAGCAGCAAATGATTTTTGCTAGCCTCGTGGGGCACCTGTACCCCAGCTGTCCGGGTGATAGTGAATAAAATCACTCGTAGCACTAGGTTGGGCACCGTGTTAATATCTACTTTCTTACTGTTTGCTCCAAACTGTGCCCCAGGACAAACTCGTTCCATCACCTCCCCAATCTTCTCTCCAGAAGGTCGACTACTAGTCAAGATAGGCCGTGCACCTCGCTGCGATAGTCCAGTGATAAAGTAGACATCGGAAACATCTAACTCCAATGTATGGTCTTTCAGGCGAAATACCTGATCCTCCGTATCCCAAGCATCCACGATGAATCAGAGTAGCTCAGGTTGTGCATGTAAATATGAGGTGTGGAATAATTTCTTCAAGCCACAGTCTCTCAGAGTATTCATACAGTCATCATCCTCCATTGCCATGGCATCCACGATATCATGCTCCCGTTCTCTCCATTCTAGAACTATTCTGACAAAACCCTGCAACCACAAAGGTGAAATTTCCATCATTAGATCATTGATGAAACCTAAATTGGAAAAAAATTGCAATTACAACGGTCAAATTTGTGGCAAATTAAGATTGCGCGGTTGGCGCGAATGTTCCTAAAATAGTCGCGCCAAGGGCGCGACCCCTTTAGACAAAAAACACCATTGGTGCGGTCCCGAGCGGGAAACTCGCGCCAATGACGCAACCCTATGAAATTGCAAATCCTCTTGCAGGGAACTAAATTATGGATGAAAATATAAAAAAATGGAATGAAAATAGAGCTAAGGATGAGACCTCTTACCTGTTGCAGACGGCGGCTCGAATGATCTCCTAGATTGATCGCAATCAGCAGTTGAAATTTGCACCAAAAACCTTTCAATAGTAAACTCACAACGTAAAAAGTGAAAAGTAAGTTTATTTTTTTACCATTTCACTATTTATAGCATTTTTTGAACTACAATACGTTAGAAATAATATTTTTGAAGTATTTTTGGGATATTTTCATGTCGAAGTGGGTTTTACGTTGTTTTTGTATGATGACAGGGGTTGGTGCAACTCAACGCAATCAAACGAGCTCTTTTTCAACTTTTTCAAGCTCGGTAAAACACGAGAAAAGGTTACTTTACGGTCTACTTTCAGCTCTTTTCCTGACCATTTAAAGAGGAAAAGATTGCCCAGTTATTCCTCTTGGCTTGTTAAACGTTACTAAGGGGCGATCGTTTTAAGTTCTTTTGTCGACCGTTAAAACATAAAAAGATTACCGGGTTTTTGTCGTTTCAAACTCGTTAATGGTTATGAAACGACGTGGTTTTGATCGCTTTTTTACTTTTTCAGGTCGAAATCACTATTTATGAAAAGTACTCCTCGATCGTAATGGTCGGGCGGTTCTTTCGCGCACCATTTTATACTTTTTCGGGCCCAAGAGACACAACTTTACGAAAAAGGACACCCCTGGAGTTTCCTTTTCTGTTGTCTTTTCAAACTCTCTAAACATGAACAGACGCCGAGTTCTTCCTTTGTCAGACTCGTTAAAACCTGATGACATATGATTTTGTCGAAATGACGCACCACAAGCATATACTATCCCCATCAAGCTTGTTAAAAATAATTGGGGTACTCGCCAGAAATGGTGGGGGGAAAGAAAATTTTGGGAACCATAATTATTGTCGTGTTGGCAGTATGTCCCTCTTGAACATGGCACTTCTCTGCTTTCGTGTCGGGGTGGGGATATCTCATCTCATTTTTCACTTGCCTCCGTGGGTTTGGGTAATCCTATTTGACCTCTCATCTACTCATTGCCTCGTCATCATGACCTATGATCTATCGATGTCAAATACTGCCAATTCCACTGTCGTGCCGCCAATATGTTCAAGAGAAGTTGACCTCTGAAAAGAAATAACCTCCCTCTGATATTTCACACAAAACATATTGTCTCTTCCCGTCTCGTGTCAATGATGTGGGAAACACTATGGCCCACCTTCGATGAAGATCACTTCCTGTCGACTTCAGCTCATTATCCAGGAAAGTGACCTAGAGACTCCCTTTCGGTACCTTGGAGCCTGCACGCCTAAATGGCAGGTTCTTTGTGTTCGACGCAAGGTTTTCATCATCGGCCTACGATCGAATGACTCTACGGGTGTTCGACACTGGCTCATTTATTCGGACGCCGTGGATTGTACCTATAGTACCTTGAGGACCATAGTCATTATTGGTGGCCCCTCTCGCGTCTGTTAACAGCTTTCATTATTGGCTGGTAATCAGACGATGTTCAAGCATGTTCGACTTCGACTCCTGTATTCACATGTTTGGACTTGTACTTTGTTCGGGTTTGGATGGAGCGCAAGACCCTGGTTGTCGTTTGTTGCGGACTAGGTTGCGATGTTGTGGATCATTATTACATGACTCATTGATGGATGACTGTGCCCATACCTGAGTCTTTTCGGATGGCTGCGACCATACCTCTTATCATCATGGTATCTTCAGCTCGGTGGCTGCGTCCATACCACAGACCTTCTTCGTATGTATTTTGGATGGCTGCGCCCATGCCTAGACTACATGTAATCGAAATATCAGTTGTATCTACATGCAGATTCTCGGCGGCAACTATATGTGTTCTTGTAAAGCATTTCACCCCTCTCTCTCTCTCGGGCCTCATGCTTTAGGGGGCATCTGTTACACAGTAATTTGTCACCATTGGTCACCGTCCCTGTTACCCTTGCTTTCGTACATTGGAGGATACATTACGGGACCTGTGAGCAGTGACATAGCCTAAAAAAAATTGCATTATGTTCCCCTGAGCATGTACTTCATGTTCCCTTAAGACACCTTCTGCAAATTATCCCTGAAAAGTGCCCTTTTTCCATTGGCACAGGTACACAGTGTCTTATCCGCGCCAATCACTGAGATCCTGAAAAAGGGGCGCGCCCATTGGTGCTTTGTCCTAGAACAACACTCGCACCAACTAAGTTTGGTAATGATTTTTGGCAAACGCGCGCCCGTATGTTTTTTCCTTCTAGATCATGAAGTCTTTTGAAGGAAAAATCTATCTGATAGAGGTCGAGAGTCATCATCTATCCTTGACACCTATCCTCATTAGCTTTTCAGAGATAATGTCAATCCACAATGGCTGTCCTAGTACATTGAACTTTCATCCCTTCTCCATTTATAAAAGTCTGTCCTCATGCATTAGAAAAGCTAGTTTTGAAAGTTCTGGAGTAATGCTAGTTGTGATTGTGCTTGTCTGGAGTGATAGTAAGAGTCTTGAAGCATAGGGAGGTTATGCTGCCAGAATCCTGAGAGAGAGAAGGTCTATTACAAGGCATACATAGCTGCTCGCCCAGCTAGAGAATAGGTTCAACGTAAGAACCTCGGTTGTATCTTTCTCTGCCTATTATTCATTAATAGACGACTACCATTATGGTTCCACTCTTATTGTCTTTATAATGATGATTGAGTTATATCCTTTTTGACTGATATATAGTTGCATCTATTGGATTTTATGCTTGTATTTGTGTCATTCTTTGCATGTGCAGGTGTCCATTCACGAGGATCGTGGGGATTGTGACCAGCCGGAGCAAAGGAACAGGAGAGATGACTCTTCTACAAGTACTAGCGTTGGAATCCAGGCAGGCCCTCATCATCGATCTTTGATTTGCAATTAGGAACATGCGTGTTAGCGTTGTTTGATTGTTGCTAGACCCCATTTGGGCTAGTGGGATCGCCTCTGTCCGCAGAGGGGATTTACCTGTTAAACAATAATGATTCGTGATATTCATAATGATTGTTAACTCACTGATGTATTAATTACAAGATAACAACAGATTATGAGAAGAACAGATAGTGTTCCACCTAGGAACATGTCTGGCCCTGGACCTACGAAAAATCCTGAAATATGGATGCAGTTGGGTGAGGAGGCATGTAATACTAATCTTACAATATTAGAAAAAATTTAGGAATGAAAGAATGAGATGGCCCGCCTGCGTGAGGAAAATGACAGACTGACCATGGAGCTAGAAAAAATTATGAAAAGCCTGTCTGATAAGCAGGATCAGCACCAGCCGATTCCCAGCCCTAAATAGGAACGAGTGTCAAAAGAACAAGGTTATCACACAAAACCTAAAGGAATTGGAGGAGGGGACGAAAATTGGGAAGAGGAATCGGATAATGCTTTAGAGCACCCCACATCAAAAAGGGAACAAATAGAATTGCAAGGAGAGTTTCTAAACATAAAACTGCCACACTTCGATGGAGAGTTGGATGACGCAGCTAAGGCTTGGATTATTAACATGAACAAGTACTTTCAATAATATGAATATAATCACAAACTAAAAGCCCATCTAGCCATCTTCCAACTACAAGGAAAGGCCACTTTGTGGTGGGAAGAGGTTAAGATTGTGCGTGGTGTAAGTGAACAAAGCATAACGTGGGACAAATTCCAAAAATATTTCAAAGAAAGACATCTGATTGAACGTTTTTATGACAAGAAAGCCAAGGAATATTACGATCTGCGGCTTGGACATCAAAAACTGGATGATTTTATCACCTGATTGAGCTCTTTACTGCAATATGTCAGCAGTTTTCCTATAGCAATGAGAGAGAGAATCAAGTTTGATAACCCAAAAATGATGGATGAGGTTATACGTAGCGCCAGGTTGTGCTATCAAAAAAATAAGCAGAAGGGAGAGCTAATAGGAAAGAGGTGGACTCAGAAGAAGGGTAACAAGATTTTTGTGGGCAACAAGGGAAATCACAACAGTATCAGCAAGGGGATTTTTAAAGGGAAAAACAATAGAAATGTGAATAAAGACCAGCTCAAATTTAGACCACCTGCTGAATCCAGATTCAGCAAGCAATCTGGTAAAGTTGAAAATGAAGGGACAACAAGACCCCTAGTCCAATGTTGGATGTGGAGGGCCTCATTACGTTAGAAATTGTCCTCATCGGAAAGGAAGGAACCAGGTTTCACAGATCCATGAGGCATCAAAGATTGGATATGTGGCCTGGGGCATTCCAAAAATTAATGCCGCTCTCGAGGATCATCAAGCTGAATATCAACCGAAAATGGTGGAATTTGAAGGTAAAATCTTTAATCACCATGTATTTGTTTTGATTCATCCCGGAGCTACATTAAACTATGTAAGTCCAAAGGTTGTGGAACAGTGGAAATTACAATCTATAAAGTTTAAAAACTCTTGGCTGGTATAGCTGGCAACAGGAGCCAAGAGACATGTTAGCCAAAGTCAATGAATTCCCTCTTGAAATAGTAGGCCAACGTTTGAAGGTAGATCTAAACATAATTCCACTTGGGTCGTATGATGTATTAATAGACATGGGCTGGCTGGAAAAACATTGGTCCATTATAAATTGTAAAACAAAAACAATCTGTTACAAGAATGAATTTTGGAAGCAACAAGTGATGCAAGACATTCAGAGGCCAATACAGATTTGGCCAATAACCGCTTTGCAATTGGCAAAATGAATCCACAAAGGGTGTCAGATATATGTTATTCAGGTCAGATATCCCAACTCAAATGACAAGAACGCCACCTTAGAAGGTATTCCAGTAGTCCAAGGATTTGTAGATGTGTTCCAAGAAGAGATACCAGGACTACCACCTAAGAGAGACATAGATTTCACTATTGATTTGCTGCCAGTAGTAGCCCTGGTGTCTCGATCTCCTTATTGTATGAGCACACTGAAATTGACATAGTTGAAAATGCAGTTACATGAATTATTAGATAAAAACTATATCCACCCCAACATGTCACCTTGGTGAGGTCCTGTGTTGTTTGTCAAAAAGAAGGATGAAACCCTTCACATGTGCGTGGATTACCATCAGTTGAACAAATTGACAATTAAGAACAAGTACCCGTTACCTTGTATTGATGAACTATTCGATCAGGTAAAAGGGGCTACTATGTTCTCAAAGATTGGTTTGCATTTGAGATACCATGAGACCAAAATCAAAGAGTAAGATATAGCCAAAATTACTTTTAGGAGTTGCTATGGGCACTACGAGTTCGTAGAATTACCCTTTGGGTTAACTAATGCCCTTGCGACTTTTATGTGATTAATGAATAGCATATTTCATCAGTATTTAGAAAAAATTCTGTTAATTTTTATTGGTGACAGAATTATATACTCCCGAAGTATTGAGGAGCACAAGGAACACCTTAGAGTGGTATTGCAAACTCTCCGGGAACATTGCTTGTACGCCAAATATAGCAAGTATGATTTCTTTAGGGAACAAATTTAGTACTTAGGACATATTATTACTAAAAATGGAATTGCGGTGGATCTCGAGAAGATTAAGACCACAATGGAATGGTCTGTACTGAAGGAGGTAGCAGATATAAGATCTTTTATGGGGTTAGTAAGTTATTATAGATGGTTTGTGGAAGGACTTTCTAGAGTGGCCTATCCTATCACCTCCCTGCAGAAAAAGGGGAAAATTTTAAATGGATTGTTGAATGTCAAAATATTTTTGAACAACTCAAGCATCTGCTCACCACTGTGCCTATATTAAGCATAACAGATTTCGGTAAGGACTATGTGGTTTGCACAGATGCAAGTAAGGAAGGGGTAGGAGGAGTACTGCTGCAGGAAGGTAAGGTAATTGATTATGAGTCAATGAAGTTAAAGGAACATGAGCAAAAATATTCTACCTATGATTTGGAGTTGGTAGTTGTTATTCATGCTTTAAAGATGTGGCATCACTATTTGTTGCGTCGATAATTTCTGCTAATGACAGATCACCACAACCTAACTAGTTACTTTAATCAACCTACCTTAAATGCTAGGCGGGCACGGTAGGTGGATTTTCTGAGTGGATTTGGTTTCGAAATGAAACATCTGAAAGGGAAAGAGAATCGAGTAGCGGATGCCTTAAGTTGAAACGTACATTAACTGTATGAAATTTCTTACAGTGAAGGGCGGACTACCTTCGCTGAAGTGATTAAGGAGGCAGCAGATCAAGATTAGAGATATCAGCAAATAGGACAACAAGCTCAAAATCCAACCAGCAATGAGTGTCAGCAAGCTTATGTGTTGAATGCTAACGACATGTTTACATATAGAAAAAGATTATATGTGCCCAACCAAGGTAACATTAAAAGTCTGCCTTTGGATGAGTTTCATAAGAGTCCTTAGATGGGACATCTAGGGTACCAAAAATTGATTACCACACTCCCAAAGGAGTACTACTAGCCGGGCATGAAGAAAGAAGTAGCAGAATATTTGGCATAGTGCTTGGAATGTCAACATGTAAAAGCGAAACATCAACACCCTGCGAGACTATTGCGGTCACTATCAATTCCGCAATGGAAGAGAGAAACCATATCTATGGATTTTATAACGAGATTAACCAAATATAAAAGAAATAATGACTCTGGCATGGTGGTGGTGGACAAATTAAGCAAATCAACCCATTTTATACTGGTACAATCCACTTTCAGAGTGGTGTAGATTCCCAATATGTTCATGCAAAATATTTTCAGGTTACATGGATTACCATAAACCATAATATCTTATCGTGATGTACAATTTACATAAACCTTCTGGAGGACATTGTTTGAAGGGTTAGGGACTCAATTAAATGTCAACACTGCCTATCACCCTCAAACAGACGGGCAGACCAAATGGGTGAACCAAATGGTCGAAGACACGCTGAAATCATTCGTGATGCAACAACCGTCAAAATGGGAAGATTATCTACATTTGGTTGAATTTGCATACAACAATAGCTATCATACTTCTACGAAAAAGAGCCCATTTGAAGTGTTGTATGCAAGAGAATGCCACACACCCTCCAGTTGTGGGGGACCTGGAGATAAACTATTGTTGGGGCCCGAAATCTTAAAAGAGATGTAAGAAATGATCAAAAAGGTACAAAGCAACTTAACGGCGGCCCAAGATAGGCAGAAAATTTTTTCCGATAGGAAGAGAAGTTTTAGAGAATATTAAGTGGGTGATCATGTGTATGTGGGAATACGAGCTAATAAGAGTACACTACAATGGAGCAGGTGTAGCAAACTAGCACCCCGGTTTTGTTGACCATTTCAAATATTAGCAAGGGTTGGGCTAGTGGCGTACCAACTCGCCCTACCATGCCATATTTGGGTCCACAATGTCTTTCATGTCTCTACTTCAAAAAGATACGTTTATGATCCTAAGCATATATTCAGTGGGCAAGATATTCAAATAAAAGGGTACTTAGGTAGACCTAAATAAATTTTGATATTAGAGGAAAAAAGCTCATTTAGGTTCTGTTTGTTTCAAGTCAAATTGGAAGGAGAATTCTCGGTCAAGCCACAAAATATACTCGAACGGAGAGAAGTAATGTTGTCAAAACAAGCCATCATCTAGGTTAAAGTGCAGTGGCAGCACTTTGGACCGGATGAGGCTACCTGGGAAGACATGCAACTCATGAAAGAAGCATATCCGAAATTTTTTGTGACCGGAAAACATCGGGATGATGTTTGATTTCAGGGGGGGAAGATGTCATGTCCCAAAGCATACTGTAAATATTTATTTTACCATAGTAAGAGTGATATGCTAAAAATATATTATTTTACTATAGTAAGCAGATATATTGTAATATTTTATTTTTATCATATTAAGAAGTAAACTGGAGAATTATTGTTGTTATTGTTAAAGTTAAACAATGTTGTTAACTTTGAAATAGAAAATGATTTGAATAAATAAGACTTTGTAACTTCTCAAGAGGGGAAGTTGGAAAAAGGTAGTTGCCTAAAAAAAACCCTAACTACGTCCCCTAACTGTGTGATGCTCCAAAAACAAAAGTAGAATAGGGAAGGGAAAATATGTGTTGATAGGTCAGATGTAAAGAGGGAAGGGGATGCTAAGTCTGGTGATGAACAGATAACATAACACTCTATGCAAGAAGACTTTCAGAGGACTCAAGTTTGGCAAGTAAGCTTGGGGGGAGATTTTGTCTGTAAGACAAATCTCATGGATGGGTGGAGAAGGAGTAGCAGATAAGAGGTGGCATCTACCAGTGAGTTCTCTTCTTTTTTTAAAGAACCACGTATGCAACACCTTTCCAAATTATCTTGTTGCTTAGTAGAATGTATGAATTCTTTATGTGTGAAGGGAGAACGAGTAATCTTATCTCTAGAGTACATTTTTTTGAATGATTATAAGAAAGAGAAACATTGGAATTATAAGAAAGAAAATAGACCTGAGTTGCTTATTGCTCAGCCCTCGAAGAACATAGGCACGTAAGATAGAACCAACTTTTATTTTGTAATGAAAATTGTAGTTCTCTGAGGAGCTTTTGATAGAAAACAGTATTGTTGAACAGGTAAATCCCCTCTGCGGATAGAGGCGATCCCACTAGCCCAAATGGGGTCTAGCAACAATCAAACAACGCTAACACGTAGGTTCCTAATTGCAAATCAAAGAT
>APFE031058229.1:38186-52106 GCA_000404065.3 Pinus taeda | reverse complement strand
AAAAGAAACTATACATCAGTCAGAAAGGATGTAGTTCACATTAACCATCATGAGAAAAATGAGAATGGAACCATAACAGTAGTCATCTATTAATGAATAATAAGCAGAGAAAGATACAACCAAGGTTTTGACGTTGAACCTATTCTTTGGCTGGGTGAGCAGCTATGTATGCCTTGCAATAGACGTTCTCTCTCTCAGGATTCCGGTAGCATAAACTCCCTATGCTTCAAGACTCTTACTATCTCTCCAGACAAGCATAATCACAATTAGCATTACTCCAGAACTCCCTTACTCCAGAACTCCTAGAACTAGCTTGTCTAATGCATGAGGACAGACTTTTATAAATGGAGAAGGGAGGAAGATTCAATGCACCAGGATGCCCATTGTGGATCGACATTATCTCCGAAAAGCTACTAAGGATAGATGTCAAGGATAGATGATGACTCTCGACCTCTATCAGATGGATTTTCCCCTCAAAAGACTTCATGATCTGAAAGGAAAAAACATATGGGTGCGCGTTTGGCAAAAATCATTACCAAACTTAGTTGGCGCGAGTGTTGTTCTAGGACACAGCGCCAATGGGCGCGCCCCTTTTTGAGGATCTCAGTGATTGGCGCTGATAAGACACTGTGTACCTGCGCCAATGGAAAAAGGGAACTTTTCAAGGATAATTTGCAGAAGGTGTCTTCAGGGAACATGAAGTACATGCTCAGGGGAACATAATGCAAATGTTTTTAGGCTATGTCACTGCTCACAGGTCCCGGAATGTATCCTCCAATGTATGAAAACAAGGGTAACAGGGACGGTGACCAATGGTGACAAATTACTGTGTAACAAATATTGTCTGCTAAATTGCCATCACCTGGAAATTTTTCTGTAGTGATAGATATCCACAGGAAGTCGAAGACTGAGAAGTTCTGCTATTCTTTTTTTCTTTAATAGGGTTAACCAGTAGAGTCAAATATTTTAAAATTAAAGAAAGAGGAAGTTTTGTTTTTTCATTCTTTGGTAGATTACCTTCAAATTAAAAATAGAGAAGATCTGTTTCTTATTCTTTAAAAAGCTAAACGAATAGTGTTGAATTACTTTCAATCATAGACAGAGAGGACCTGTTAACTCATTCTTAAAGAGTTATAAATAACTCTAATAACCAATGTAGACTAAGAGTACTCAATGAACCAAAAATCAATACCCCAATTAACACAACTACAATCACGTAAGCAAAGAGAGTAGATGAAACAAATCTTCGACCCTAGGCATGCAACGGTAAGAACTGTTAGAGCTAGAGAAAAAATGACAAATATTCGGGACTCAAAATAAAATGTTGAGAACCTATTGTAAAATATCAGTGTTGGAACTATGATTTGAAGCAGGCAACCCTGTCTGAATTACAGTTTATGTGCAAGAAAAATACATCCTTAGATACATAATGAGTGGCGAGACTCTGCCACTCCTATTTAACGATCTAGTTTTACGCCAAAGCTAAACAAATTCGAATACATCTTCCATAAAATAACAAAGTGAATGCACAACATGTTATGCATTAAAGGGAGCTAACAAACATAAAATAGCACAGATAAAATTATAATCAGATCAGTAATAAGAATTGTTACCCTTAGGGTAATGAAAATGTGAAACTGGGATAAAGAGAGACATATAAAGAAATATATATATATATATATAAATCGACAGTCCATTAAATTTACAACCAACAGTCTGTACATCTGGAATATATACTATGACGAGACCTGAGTCCTGGCAGGAAGACGGATACAGTGAAGCAACTAAGGGTTCGAGTCGGTAACCGACGGAAATGCCAATGCATCCTTTTAATAAAAATATTTACCACACTCTCAATGTATTTATAGAGAGTCTCCAACACAAAGAGGCATTCCGGAAAAAATTGTCCGAAACCCTTGAACAACATTACAGAACTAGCTCGAAGGTGGGAAAGCATATCAGATAAACTGAAACTATCATGCATAATCCTATCTATCTCTGAGTACAAGACCACTAATGGCTTACCCGGTATCTATTAGGTGCAGAAGACTGGTAAGGGTGCCATACTCCTTTGAGCCATCTGCATGGAAACGCTCCGGCCTAGCACCTTGTATCCTGGTTTGTGGAAGGATTTTCTAGAGTGCCCTTTCCTATCACCTCCCTGCAAAAAAAGGGGAAAATTTTAAATGGATTGTTGAATGCCAAAAAAATTTTGAACAACACAAGCATCTGCTCACCAATGTGCCTATATTAAGCATAACAGATTCCGGTAAGGACTATGTGGTGTGCACAGATGCAAGTAAGGAAGGGGTAGGAGGAGCACTGATGCAGGAAGGTAAGGTAATTGATTATGAGTCAATGAAGTTAAAGGAACATGAGCAGAAATATTCTACCTACGATTTGGAGTTGGTAGTTGTTATTCATGCTTTAAAGATGTGGTGTTACTATTTGTTGGGCAAAACAATTCTGCTAATGATGGATCACCACAGCCTGACTAGTTACTTTAATCAACCTACCTTAAATGTTAGGCAGGCACATTAGTGGATTTTCTGAGTGGATTTGATTTCGAAATGAAACATTTGAAAGGGAAAGAGAACCGAGTAGCGGATGCCTTAAGTCGAAACGTACATTAACTCTACGAAATTTCTTACAGTGAAGGGCGGACTACCTTCACTAAAGTGATTAAGGAGGCAGCAGATCAAGATCTGAGATATCAGCAAGTAGGAAAACAAGCTCAAAATCCAACCAGCAATGAATATTAGCAAGCTTATGTGATGAATGTTGACGACATGTTGAGATATAAAAAAAGATTATATGTGCCCAACCAAGGTAACATTAAAAGTCTGATTTTGGATGAATTTCATAAGAGTCCCTACATGGGACGTCCAGGGTACCAAAAATTGATTACCACAGTTCGAAAGGAGTACTACTAGCCGGGCATGAAGAAAGAAGTAGCAGAATATTTGTCACGGTGCTTGGAATGTCAACAAGTAAAAGCGGAACATCAACACCCTGCGAAACTATTGCAGTCACTACCAATTCCGCAATGGAAGTGGGAAATCATCTCTATGGATTTTATAATTGGATTAACCAAATCTAAAAGAAATAACGACTCTGGCATGGTGGTGGTGGAAAAATTAAGCAAATCAACCCACTTTATATTGGTACAATCCACTTTTAGAGTGGTGTAGATTGCGAATATCTTCATGCAAAATATTTTGAGGTTACATGGATTACCAAAAACCATAATATTTGATCGTGATGTAAAATTTACATCAACCTTCTGGAGGACACTGTTTGAAGGGTTAGGGACTCAATTAAATTTCAGCACTGCCTATCACCCTCAAACAGACAGGTAGACCAAACGGGTGAACCAAATGGTGGAAGACATGCTGAAATCATTCGTGATGCAACAACCGTCAAAATGGGAAGATTATCTACATTTGGTTGAATTTTCATACAACAATAGCTATCATACTGTTATGAAAAAGAGCCCATTTGAAGTGTTGTATGGAAGAAAATGCCGCACACCCTCTAGTTGGGGGGGACCTGGAGATAAACTATTGTTGGCACCCGAATGTTAAAAGAGATGGAAGAAATGGTAAAAATGGTACGAAGCAACTTAAAGGCGGCCCAAGATAGGCAGAACAATTTTGCTGATAGGAAGAGAAGTTTTAGAGAATATTAAGTGGGTGATCATGTGTATGTGGGAATACAAGCTAAGAAGAGTACGCTACAATGGAGCAGGTGTAGCGAACTAGCACCCTGGTTTTGTGGGCCATTTCAAATATTAGCAAGGGTTGGGCTAGTGGCATACCAACTTGCCCTACCAAGCCATATTTGGGTCCACAATGTATTTCATGTGTTTGCTTTAAAAATATACATTTATGATCCTAAGCATATATTCAGTGGGGAAGATATTCAAATAAAAGGGTTCTTGGGTAGACCTAAATAAATTTTAATATTAGAGGAAAAAAGCTCATTTAGGTTCTATTTGTTTCAAGTCAATCTGGAAGGAGAATTCTCGGTCAAGCCGCAGAGTATACTCGAACGAAGAGAAGTAATGCTGTCGAAATGAGCCATCACCTAGGTTAAAGTGCAGTGGCAGCACTTTGGACCGGATGAGGATACCTGGGAAGATGAGCAGCTCATGAAAGAAGAATATCCGAAATTTTTTGTGACCGGGAAACATCGGGACGATGTTTGATTTCAGGGCGGGAGATGTGATGTTCCCAAACATACTGTAAATATTTATTTTACCATAGTAAGACTGATATGCTGAAAATATTTTATTTTACTATAGTAAGCAGATATATTGTAATATTCTATTTTTATCATATTAAGAAGTAAACTGGAGATTATGGTTGTTATTGTTAAAGTTAAACAATGTTGTTAACTTTGAAATAGAAAATGTTTTGAATAAAGAAGACTTTGTAACTTCTCAAGAGGGGAAGTTGGAAAAAGGCAGTTGCCTGGAAAAAACCCTAACTACGTCCCCTTACTGTGTGATGCTCCAAAAAGAAAAGTAGTATAGGGAAGGAAAAATCTGTGCTGATAGGTCAGACGGAAAGACGGAAAAGGATGCTAAGTCTGGTGATGAGCAGATAACATAACACTCTATGCAAGAAGACTTGCAGAGGACTCAAGTTTGGAAAGTAAGCTTGGGGGCAGATTTGGTCTATAAGACAAATCTCATGGATGGGTGGAGAAAGAGTAGCAGATAAGAGGTGGCATCTACTAGTGAGTTCTCTTTTTCTTTTTAAAGAACCAGATATGCAACACCTTTACAAATTATCTTGTTCCTTAGTAGAATGTATGAATTCTTTATGTGTGAAGGGAGAAAGAGTAATCTTATCTCCAGAGTACATTTTTTTGAATAATTAGAAGAGAGAGAAACACCAGAATTATAAGGAAGAAAATAGACCTGACTTGCTTTTTGCTCAACCCCCGAAGAACGTAGGCACTTAAGATAGGACCACTTTTTAGTTTGTAATGAAAACCCTAGTTCTCTTAGGAGCTTTCGATAGAAAAAAATATTGTTTGCTAAATTTCCATCACCTGGACATTTTTATGTAGTGAGAAATATCCACAGGAAGTCGAAGACTGAGAAGTTCTGTTGTTCTTTTTTTCTTTAATAGGGTTAACCAGTAGAGTCAAATATTTTAAAATTAAAAAAAGAGGAAGTTTTGTTGTTTCATGCTTTGATCGATTACCTTCAGATTAAAAATAGAGAAGATCTGTTGCTTATTCTTTAAAAGGCTAAATGAATGGAGTTGAATTACTTTCAATCATAGACATAGAGGACCTGTTAACTCATTCATAAAGGGTTATAAATAACTCTAATAACCAAAGTAGACTAAGAGTACTCAATGAACCAGAAATCAATACCCCAATTAACACAACTACAATCACGTAAGTAGAGAGAGTAGATGAAATAACTCTTCAACCCTAGGCATGCAACGGTAAGAACTGTTAGAGCTAGAGCAAAAATGACAAATATTCGGGACTCAAAATAAAATGTTGAGAACCTATTGTAAAATATTAGTGTCGGAACTGCGATTTGATGCAGGCAACCCTGTCTGAATTAAAATTTATGTGCAAGAAAAGTACATCCTTAGATACATAATGAGTGGCGAGACTCTACCACTCCTATTTAAAGATCTAGTTTTACACCAAAGTTAAACAAAGTTGAATACATCTTCCAGAAAATAACAAAGTGAATGCACAAAACATTATGCGTTAGAGGGAGCAGAACAAACATAAAATATCACAGATAAAATTATAATCAGATTAGTAATAAGCATTGTTACCCTTAGGGAAATGAAAACGCGAAACTCGAATAAAGAGAGACATATAAAGACATATATATATATAAATCGACAATCCATTAATTTTACAACCGAGAGTCTATACATCTGGAATATATACTATGACGAGACCTGAATCGTGGTCGGAAGATGGATATAGTGAAGCAACTAAGGGTTCCAATCGGTAACCGAACGAAACCCCAATGCATCCTTTTAATAAACATAGTTACCGAACTCTCAATGTATTTATATAGAGTCTCCAACACAAAGAGGCATTCCCACAAAAATTGTCTGAAACCCTTAAACAACATTACAGAACTAGCTCGAATCTGGGAAGGCATATCAGATAAACCGAAACTATCATGCATTATCCTGTCTGTCTCTGAGTACAAGACCACTAATGGCGCAGAAGACTGGTAAGGGTGCCATACTCCTTTGAGCCATCTACATGGAAACCCTCGGGCCTAGAACCTTGTATCCTGCAGTGAAAACATGAAATTGTAGTACTTGATGAACCCAGAATCTTTAAGACATAACAGAATAAACCCAAAACAAAAATAATAATAATAAATAGGGAAGACAACTAAATGTAAAGCCCTCACTGAAGTTGCAGAATGGGAGCCACACAATAGCCAGTATGAAGTTCAGAGGTAATGTGTCTAGTGTCATCAGCCACAGGATAAACTAGGTCAAACGCTCCAGCCACTGAATCGAACCAGTTGTCGAGGAGCGAGGAAGCACCAAGGTATCGAAACCGAGTAGAAAAATATGAACAAACTGCTGAAAGTCCCTAACCTTTCGATGATAGACCCTTAGACTGTACCGTAGTAGTGTTGTGAACCCCAATGTGGCCGGAAGTCGAGGTGATTTTATGCCATGCCACGTTTCCATGTACAGGCAGAGGGATTAAATGCTAGGGTAAATGAACAACTAGTTTGATGCATAATATTGTGTGAGCTACGATAAAATCTAATCCGAGTTAAAGATACCATCGACATTTTTGTAAAGGTGTACACCAGGATCGCACGGAAAAGCCAAAAAATCAAAATTGTACCGTGACATTAATGTAAAGGTTATGCGCATTTCATTTTTAAGTTTAATTTCTTTTTGTAGTGGGATTTTTCAAATGTTCTCATTATTAAATGTCTGACTTAATATCATTTTGTTTTTATTTGAAATTATTTTATATGATATATTATATGTGTTGATTGGAGATGTCACATCACTAGTCACAAGTCACAACAAATTTAGGTTATTATAATTTTGAGAATGATCATGGAGGCTTTACAATCGCCATAGTCTAACTAGCCAGAGGAATTACCCAGAAAGTTATGAAAATTCCAGTTATATTTAGAGAAAATCTAGCAAGGATTTTTCTAAATCTAAGTTAAAGTTCTTAAACTTCAAAATTTTACGTGTCCTACACATTTTTGATGGTGCAGAATCTATTTCCACCATCAAAAACATGATTCAAACAATGTTTCTACAAGATTTTTTCCAAATTTCTACCCAGATTCCGACAACTATTGGCCGAAATCCGGGCAATTCCTTGGCCAGAATCCGGGCAATTCCTTGGCCAGAATTTGGGCAATTCCTCCACCTTGTTAGATGACTCCTTTACATTCAATCCCGGAACAAGGTTCACAACCTTTCATGGAAAGTTGGAAAAACAGAAAATGGCTAATTTATCGAAAAAAATAAGTCAAGACCAATGCTTCCTCTCATTTGATTTTAATAATTTATGCATTTAGATCGTTGGAAATGATAACTACTCAAAATTTGTTGCCTCAAAACCAATTAGAAATCAGTAGGTACACCGGAAGCCGTCAAAATGGGAAAGAAGTCCTAGCTTCCTTGCCAGATTAAAAAACCCTGATAAATACCTAAAAAGGACACCTGGTTCTGTTATTCCGCAGCGAATAGAGAATCATCATCTTCCTTATATCGTTACACAACTTTCGAACAACAGTATAGCATTCGGGTAACTGACATTCAATGGTCTCCAGAATGTATTTCGTTTTGTGGTAACCATAGCATCTCTGCTCCAAAATATAATTCTTCGTAGACTCTGGGTCGCTACACCTCTGCAAAATCTCACACTCTACACAATTACTTCGATCTACAAATGTACTGTAAAACCCTGCGTGGGCTAGGGAACATGCATCAAAATTATCTTTGGAATATATACGCTCCAATTTAATGCTTAGAAACTATGAAGCCAGTTGCCGAACTCTGTTGCAGTACCTCTGAAATGAGGGTCTGCGCACCTTCCACTTACCCTTCACCTACACAATATACAATCAATGTCACGAAAGACAACAATTCCCCTCAAATGCACTGATAATATATTAATTATTGTATGGGCAAAAGAGCACAGGACATCTTACCTGCTAGATAAGGAGCTCAACATGTTCAAGGGCGGTTATGTGGGTGATGCCGCACCACAGATCATGTTGAAGACCAGCGATTTGGGCTTTGTAATGAGCACCATTGCTGGTTAGTCTGAAGCAATATTAACATATGCGCTGAAATCCTCCAAAACAGTGCCATCACGGTCGTTATATATAAGGAAGCCAATGTTTCCATGGCCAGGGTTTGGTTTGCATGAACCAGCATAACGAAGTGTGCCATGAAATTCATGTGGAAAGGCAGTGAACCTTATTGTTGACATTTATATTTCTTTTCTATGAACCGCTTGTGTAGCATTTTAGAATGAATTCTGGTCCTTGTAATGTGACCCGATCCAACCTCACTGGGATGTACTACGAATCTTGAGGTCATAACAAGTAACGTGTTTGAAAAGTTAATTGGGAATGACTCTATGCGGTCCACGTGGATAAATCATCATATGCCTAAAAGTCACAGAGAATGGGGCACTCAGAGAAAGACTCTACGGTGAGATCACCAAACCAATAATTACGGTGATATTGAATTATGGAGAGGGGCTCTATGGGCCCATTATTAGATTTAAGCTCGTTTATTATTTATGCGGCCATATACAGTTGAGTGTAATAATGAGTTAATAGCATAGTAAATATTGGAGCAATAATAATATAATAAATATTGGTTAAGTATAAATTTGATGGAGGTGTTGGTAGTATTATATTTGGGAGTATTTTAGTTGTAATTAACTATCTATTTTTTTTGGAGTATATGGCTTGCTATGATCTCCACTCAAGGAGTAGGCTCCCCATTATATTCAGATTGATTGTAGATTGTTGCATATACTCTTAGTTTTATAAGATAGCCACAAAGGTTGATCTTGCACATCCCCTAGATCAGTCCAAAGAATTACTAAGTCACAATAGTTAAAAAAAATAAAAATAAAAATTAACTATCTATTTTGTATTGTGTCTATTTCATAATATAGTTTTTAGAATGTCAATTTAATTATTATGATTTATTATATGGATGGTAGCAATTTAATTTCCACTTAGTATTTATAAATTAAAAAATTAGATATTTTTTTCAAATTAGTTATGTTTTTATTTGTTATTTTTTATTAAAAATATCTAAAAGAAAATATACTAACGAGTGTTATATGAATAAACATTGTAATTTAATGTTTAATATTTTGACTAGTCAAGTTATATAAAAATAAAATTAAATTAACTTTTACATAAAAATTTAAAAACAATATTTTTCAATGAGTGAAACTAAATTAAAAATAAAAATAATCTAAAAATAAAATAATAATACAAATAAAATTAACTTAAAATATTGATAACCGTAATATTAACCTATTGCATAAAATTAACAACAATAACAAAAATTAAAAATATATCATAAATATCTATTAAGAATAAAAAACATCACTCAAAATCTAGACAATCAAAAGAAAAAGAAAAACAACCTTAACAAAAGTGCATAACCAAACCTGGTTCAACAGGAAATGGGAAAAAGTAACAACCCTAACTAAAAACCACACCGTGAAAATTAAATGCTAAAATGCCAAAGACCTTAAAAATACGTTTTAGTTGGATTTTTTTCCGTTTATTTTCATTTTTTTTTCCACAACTGTATTAAACAATCAACCAACTACTCTTTACTTAGTCCGCATAGTCTACCTAGGTTTTTTTCACAACTGTATTAAACAAGGGCCGACGGAAAAGGTGTCCCCCCTTACAAAATATACCATATAAACTGGCTCACCTCGTTTATTCCTGGGATAAAGGCAGGGCGCATCTTCGAAACAGGTTGCAGGCACCGCAAGAAATAGAAAATTTTTCGTGAGAGCAATGGCAAACAGACGTGGTCGGCACCAGCCGCGCCCGTATAAAGTCCCCGGCACCCTTTATTTGGCCGGATCATGCAGACCAAACCTTGGTTGTGCAAGCATTGGCTTCTTTATCTACGATGGCTGGTTTGATAGCAGGGTTATGGAGAAATACGGCCCTTACCTCGGCTTCTTCACTCTGACCAGCAATGCCGCTCATTATAAGGCCCTGATCGCATGGCTCCAATATGCTTTATGGTGCGGGATCACCCACATCATGATCTTCTTTTTTTTAGAGAATGCTGTGAGGTGGGTGATCTCACACTCTAACATGTTGGTATCCTGCAATCAAGGTACCATTACTGCTCACTATAAAGCCCTGATCGTTAGGTTGCAATATGCTTTAAGGTTTATGGTGTGGATCAGCCCATCACGGCCTATGGACACAGCCAGCTCGTCTGCAACGAGGTTATATGTTCCCTGCTCTTTTTTTATACGATATTATTATTGAGGTCTGTTATTAATATTATTAGTATTGTCGGTGATGTTGACCTTAATTTTATTGTAGTTTTAGGAAATATTTTAGAATTTATAGACATTCACTTAATTGTTTAAAGTAGGTTTTATCGTTAAATTCTGAAATATTTTAAGTATTTGGAGAAATCTGTATAGTTTTCAAGTGCACTGAAAGTAAGTAGGAAGGGAAATTTGTAACAAATGCATATCATGCAATTATATTCATGTTTCTACTGATACTTGTGGTCCATTAGTCTACAAATATAGTAGTGATTAGTTGAATTTGATTGTTAAAATTTAGAATATATTAGTGTTAATTGTTTGAGTTAGCTCTTGTACTTTTTCTCATATTTCAAAATATTTCTGAAAGTTATAGATTTTAGACAACTTTGATGGAGTAGATCAATAGCCTTAATTTTGATGAGAAAAAACATGTTAAAAACCCTGGGGCGTTCACTGTGTTCTATTTTATTGCATGCAGGTGATGGATGAGTACACGGTTGATAACCCTAGGCTGAAGAGGTATTCTGAAAGAGTTCAGGAACTGGTTTCAGAGTTTGGTAGCTTTGAGCTGGAGCATATCTATATTGAAGATAATTCTGAGGCATATCTATATTGAAGAAAATTCTGAGGCATGTTCGAGAACCCATCTGTAGATTGGAGTCGTGAAGCCGGGAAGATACTGTGGATGGCTGCGAATATGCAAAGTCTGCGACAGAATACATTATAAAGCACAGATGCATGGGTTATCCTACGATACAATACATTGTGGACATTATTCAGCAGCGCTTCCCAGACTCCTATGCGGCTATTCAGAAACTTGCTCGCAGTTAAAGCGACCAGATGGGTTTGCAGTGCACGTTGCATGATAACAAGTATTTGGCGAGTCTGTTTACCGTATCTTAGCCTAAATTTTCTTTTAATTCTACTGTGAGTTGCCTGAGAAATTTTCTTTTAATCTCTGCACTTTCTTTTAATTTGTCTTTACTGTGAGTGCTCGGAGACAAATCAGGAGTAATGAACGGCAAATTCCAGTTAATCCTACATTTGGCAGTGCAAATACTTGGGGGAAAAAGATTATTAGGTTTTTTACTTTTATTTGTATAACAGTAGAAGGTAGTGTTATATTGAATTTGGTACCTGGCGAAAAGACAGCTAATCCGTTTTGTAATATTATTTTAAGGGAAACAGTATTGTTTTGTGTAAGTTTTTTAATTTTTATTTTTATAACAGTAGAAGGTAGTGTTATATTGAATTTTGTACGTGGCGAATTTTTTTTTTTTTTTTTAAATCTTACGAATTTCGAAAGTCTTTTATTTTGTGTTTAAAAATTATATTAAAATAAATGTCTGAATTATTTTTTTATTTGTTAGAAATCAATTTTTTATTAGCCATTGAGAATTTTTATGTGGTCTTAAAAATATTTGGCAAAAAAATAAACAAAAGTTTAAAAAACCTAATAATTGCATCTTACAATTTTAGTAATTACATAATTGGAAAAATCTTACTTCCACACATATATTTTAATCTTACTTCCACACATATATTTTTATCTCTCAAAAAATGTGAAAGTACATATTACTAAAATTTTACAATGATCAATTTCGCAATTACTTAAAATTAAAAAATTAGAAAACTAAGATTTTAAAACTATAAGTTATATAAATTATTATTATTATTTAAAATTATCAGTTAGTTTTCATAAGGAGGTCATCAACTCCATTCTAGAAGATCAAAAGCATCTCTCTTTTCACTAGCTCAAAAAAGAAAATTAATATAGCCAAGATTAGATAAAGCTCTCAAGAGTTGCATAACACCATGGATGGAAAGGTTCTACCATGTCTCGTAGAACACAGACATTGAGGATAAAAACCACTTCCTCTTAGAGTGCCATGCATACAACGACATTAGATCTCAGTCTCAAAATCTCTGTTGCAATCTCTGTCGCAATATTGAAGCCTTCCTAGGCTTTTAGGACGTCAAAATTATAATAAGCTCCGAAAGCAATCTCTCCAAGAGTTTTGAGCATAGAAATAAATTCTTAAATCAAACTAAACAATTCATTTCTTTAAATCTAATAGACCAAAGTTTGTCTCAATGGACTTTAACCATCATCATCATATAAGGAACAACTATCAAGTAGCAACACATCATTTTTGATATTTTTTTTATTTTTTTAAATAATATTTTTTATATTTTTTTTCTTTTAATTTTAATTTAATTTATTTTTAATTTTATAATGCTTTATTAATGTTGTTTCGTAATTTTCTTTTCACTGTATATTAAGATTAAATGGTTTTATAGAAGAAATTAATATAAAATTTTCAACATTTTATTTTATTTGATGTTTAAATAGTTTACCAGAATAAGAATAGGTTAATATGAAATTTTCAATATTTTATTTTATGTTTAAAATTGCAAAATTATTAATTAAAAAGTTACACTAAAAACTACCACAATTATATTAATAAATGTGATTGATATATGTTAATGAGCCTAAACACTTGATTACAAGTAACATATTGTAAAAAATAAAAATACAATTTAGAATTTAAAAATTTAAAAATACTATTATGAACTTCCATTCCCAAGGAAACAACAAGATTCATTAGGTTAAAAATCATATAACTACAATGTTTACATAAGAATACAATTTAGAATTTAAAAATTTAAAAATACTATTATGAACTTCCGTTCCCAAGGAAACAACAAGATTCATTAGGTTAAAAATCATATAACTACAATGCTTACGAAGAACCTATAGAATAAACTCAGTGACTCTAAAGGCTCATTCTATAGCCCAGTAAAGTTGTTTCGTCATCAAAATTGAACTGAAATTTTGCTCATGTTCCCCAAAATAAAGAAAAGCAACTATACAAAACATTTAAATAATTTACACCTAAATAAATTGGATCCCTCTCTACGCATTTTAGATCCATATTTAAGATGGATCTAAGCTAGTATAAATCTTTTTCGTGAATAATTTCCAATTAAAAATATTTTTTAAATAAGTTAAATACTTTTTGTAATGAATTTCCTCTATTTTAAAATATATTTTTTATTTGATAAGAAAAGATGTAATATTTTGAAAAATTATCTTTTAATTTCAATTTCTACTCATTTTAAGACACGTGATTTAGTTTATATTGTGTTTGTAAGCGTTGACATAAATAAAGTAAATAAATATTTTGATAAATTTTCCTTAAATTTATTGGTCGAGAGAGTTAACCTTTTGGAGTTTTAAATGATTTAATTTAATAAAAAGAAATCTAATTGGAATGTCATGTTTTCCAAAAACAAGTTTAATGAATAGATATTTTAGATTTAAAAAAATTATTTCATTTATGGGATTTGAATGGAATTTTTTTTAGTAAAATTAAA
>APFE031058229.1:0-37391 GCA_000404065.3 Pinus taeda | reverse complement strand
TAGGGTTTTTTTTTAAATCCAAAAATGTGTATTAAGTTATTATTATGCCATGAATCAACATGTTATGTTAGAACCTCATTGAATGAAGCATTCATGCTTCACTCACACATAATTTGTTATCTTTATTGATATCATAGAGAACATGAAAATATGCTAGACTTTTTAATATTTTGTCCCTAGAGGAGGAGCCATTCACCTATGCTATTAAAGAAAACCATTCTTCAAGTTCTGTATAATGAAATTTCATGAAAGGTATTTACCTTTGGAAAAAAATATTTTTCAAGTTCTTTATAATGAAATTTCATGAAAGGTATTTACCTTTGGAAACATTATCTTGATTGTAAAGGAAACTAGGGGAATTGTTTGTTACCTAGTTACAAATGAGAAGTTTGTGTTCACAAGTAGTGATATGGGTGATGTCACCCCATAACACATGCTCAATATTTACAATTAGGGCTTTGTAATGATCGCCATTGCTGGTGATTGGGAAGAAGCCAAGGTAACAACATGTCATCATATAAATTTTGATCACATCTACTGGGAACAATATTGGACAAGAGACTTGCTATCAAAGAGAGGTATTGATAAGGAACATGGTAAGTTTTTCCTTTTAGCATATGAACAAGGAGTCATGATAAATCCTAGAAGCATAAATTTTTCATAGATATTGGAGTTATGATGGATAATTTTTTTTTGGATAATACTAGTAATTACAAGGCAATGTAAAGAGGAGAACAATCTAGACATATTCTAAATTAATTTTTTTTTTTTTTTTGTATTTTGAACATTAGATGGACACAGGTAAGATCCATAGGATAAAGTAGTAAAAAATAAGTATGGAAAAATGTTAAAATACAAACAAATTGAAAAATTATACTCACTCTACAAACAATGTACTATTTGTTTTTATTGAGTCGAGAGATTGATTCTACAAACTAGTATGAGGGGGGCGTGTAGGTTCATTCTACAACGTAGTATGAGGGGGATGTGTAAATTTCCCCATCCATTTCTACCCCTCTAAAATAAAAATAAAAGTTAAAAATTATGTTCTAAATAGAAAAATGATGTTGGATATAATAAAATAATGAATATGTTGTAAAGTAATTAGAAGTAAAAAAAAATGTGACAAAGATGTATAATTTTTTTAATTTGTTTATCCATAAAATAGTCTAATACAAATTAATATTGACATATACTTAAAAATATGTTAATAATAAAAAACCATTTTAATTTGAGTCATAAAATGTTTCGATGTACATGTTATGAAAAATATTTTAATGTCAATTTTGTATATACTATATATCATTTAATTTTTTTTATGTATATATCATGAAAAAATAAGTTTTTAGCATTCAAAAATAAATTTTAAACAATGGAAAATAATGCATTGTATTTTACACTATAAAGAAGTTTTCACGTGGAGAAATTTGATCCCTCTCGCCTCATGTTAGATCCATACTTAAGATAGATTTGTGTTAATATATATACAAAGAAATGATAACTAGAGAGATCCTATTAAAAACATAGAAAACTACAATATAAAATTTAAATTAAATACAATTTATATGTTAAAGTTCAAAATAGCTTAAAAAAAATAATAATAAGGATGGTGCTTTTAAAAAACAAGAAATTAGGATTTTAGGTAAACTTATTTGTAGCTTAGGACACATAAAAAGTCGCTTTTTTGTGCTATACATACCATATGTATCTTTTTACTCAATTATCACTGTGATATAAAACTGGTGTAAATAAATAAAAAGTATTCTTATTAAAATAAATATTAAAATAAATTTTAAATAAAAATCATAAAAAATATATTTTAAAAATTAAAAGCATAAAACATTTAAATTACACATTTTACATTTAATAAACAATCATTATTCTACAGTGACGAAAAAACAATTATTCGATGTTAAAAATTAGGATAAGTATAGGTAATCAATACTGGTCTATGCTGGGTGAACATCAAGTAATGGTCATGCTCCATTTAAAAATTACCATGATTACAAAAGCAATAAGCATTAGTAACTATAATTACCTAGAATAAATTGTAAATATTTAATTTATTGCACAATGAACAAACTAAATATTATTATAAGTTATATAATTATCAATTCTTTATGTGGAAATTGGAATGACAATTATATGTAAATATTTTTTTTACACGTCAAGTAGTTAGATTGGAAATTACCTCTCCCTAACTAATTTCTTGAAGTTTTATTCTCAAGAAAGGATCAAGAGGATATGGGTATCTTAGATCAAGAGAGAAGAACAAGAAGAGAGAAGAAAATCTGTAGAAAATGGAAACCCTGGGCTGAGATGTCTGAAACTAAGTATGGCTTGGACAAGATAGATGTAAAATAAAGATAGTAGTTTCAGAAAGACAGTGATGTAAAATAGAGATAGTAGTTTCCAAAAGACAGATCTTGCACACCAGGAATAGACCGAGGGGAGAGAGGATGGTTATGACAGTCTCAAGGTTGGGAGGAAAAGCACCAAGCAAATTGAGGTCTGGTTGTAGATCAAAATTGGAACTTAGCGCAAACCCAGATAAGTGAAATCTCATACTATATATGTAGAAGGCCTATGATATGCTACTAGGGATTAATTATCTAAGACACTTAATAAACATTTTCTTTGAAAATGGAAATGGGTAGTTCTGATTATTCTGTGTCAACATATTAATGTGAAAATCTATGTACCTTGAGTTATAAAATAAATAACCATATGAAGTACAAAGTAGGAGAATTAATATAAGAAGTGTATTGTTTATTCTAAAAGAAGAAAATAAATCAATCCCATAAATTCCCACTCATAAAGGAAATCTAGATTTTTTCTACAATGAAGACTGAAGAAAACATAAAGGAAATCTAGTATTACGATTAAATGTAAACTTTGAATAGAATAAGTATCAAATCTTGTAAATATACTTGAATTAGTTAAAAGAGGAAAATTTGTGAAAACAATCCATTCTGAAATAGCATAATTATACAAAACAAGAATGAAAAGAAAGAAAATCAAGTCTTGTGGCTTGAACACAATCATATTTACATAGGACCAGACTCATAGAGTTACAAGCAAAGAGAATTAAAAATAGAATCAACCCTTAACACCTGATAAACGATTGAACTACATATTTTTACTAACTAATACAATACACAAAAGGTTCATTTTGGATACATTCATTAAGATATGAAATAAGAATTGTATATTGTCCAAAAATTGGCCACATAAAATCAAAGGTGAGCCTCCTCAACATAATTGATAACATGTACATGGTGGTTACCTAGAAAGGCGAAAAACAAAACTAGGCCAGGGTTTTGGCTGCCAACCAAGAGTTACTTTAAGAAATTATTACAAATTTGAAATAACCCTTCATATAAAAAGCAACAGTCTCTTAATAACAGAGAAGCTCTTACAAGCTCTTACAACTAAAGAAGAAGTCTAGATATTATAATGCAGGTCGAACTAACAGTTCCTCTACAAAGGAGTTACATTTCGATAGAACCAAAACCCCAAGATGCAAAACCAAAATGAAATTTTAGTTGGGAAAGACTCAAATACCTGGTAGTTGGTCTTAGTCAATCTCCACCTGGCTAGTCGAGCAAAGGGTTTTAGCTCCAGCATCTTACCTCAAACCTCAAATAATGGCGAAACCCTCCAGATCTCCTAGGTAGAACGACACAAGGTTATACTTTGTAGAACGTTTAAAAAAGGGAAATAACCAAACAACTACAAAAAAATGCAATAAGCTTACAATACCTAGAATAGGGTTATGTATGAAAACCCTCCTTCTAACAGGGAGTCAACTCGAAACGTTGGAGCACCTGTAGAAAATAAACATTTTCGCTTAGAACATAGTATGACAATGAAAAACCTCTGGTTGGGAGTAAAATTCCAACAAGGCACTGGAGGTAAGATTTGTAGGTTTACCTGTTCATATGGATAGTAAAATTCCAACAAGGCACTGTGCATAGAACCCTGTGTTTTCCCACCACCATCTTATCCAACTCAACATCTGATTGTCGTGGATGAGGAGCTTCTCCCGAGGTTGAAGGCACAACTGTATAGCATTCAAAGACTCCATAGATGCACTACCATCAAACTTAGGGCCGTCATATCGGTCAATGGCATTTAATGCAGGAATTAATTATTTGTGTTATTGTATATCAATGACTTGGTATAGTAGATATGATAATATTAATTGATGTGAACCTTAAGATATAGTTTAACAACCATTGGATATATTCAAATCATGGTTCGAATAATTGAATGTATGACTTAGTTGGATGGGCTACACCAAGGTCCAATCATATTATATATTATGGATTGTGAGAATATTTCTACCGACGGTAATGTTTACTTTACTGTCATAATTTTTCCATCTATTTAAATATATATATAGATATATATTGACATGTGGGTGTGTGACATGTTGTATGAGATCTCTCAGGTTGCAAAGTCGAGCCGTTCGGAATATAAGCAAATAACATTATTTGTGATGTGTGCAGAGAGAGAAAGCAACCAACATGAGGAGGACCGAAATTACACCACACAGATCTGTGACAAGGATACGACCAAATTCTTTTCAAGAAACAAATCCTAAGGTATGAGTACAATTGGGTGAAGATCCGCGCAATACCAATACTACAACCTTGGAAACTATACAAGAGCTAAAGGATGAGATGGCCCAGTTACGGGAAGATAATGAAAGGTTGATGAAGGAGCAGGAAAAGATCATGAAGAGTTAGTTTGAAGGACAAAATCAGTGACAACTAATTCCCAGTCCTGAGCATAGAACATGACTGGAGAATGAGAATTCCAAACTAATAATGTAGAAACAGAAGGCAACGAAGAAAATCATGAAGAAGAATCTGAAAATGTGTCAGATCATAAAATGGAGAAAAGATAGAAAATAGAGATACAAGGAGAATTTTGGAAAATAAAGCAACCCCTTTTTGATGGTGAACAGAAAGAGGTAGCCTAAGCCTGGCTCATCAATGTGAATACGTATTTTTAGATGTATGAATACAACCATAATTTAAAGGCTCGCCTCACCATATTTTAGTTTCAAGAAAAAGGCCACACTGTGGTCAGAGAAGTTCAAAATAGTACATTGAGTAAATGAACAAAGCATAACTTGGGAAAAATTTCAAAAGTATTTTAAGGAGAAGTACTTAATGGAGAGATGTTATGATGAAAAGGAAAAGGAGTTTCATGATCTTCGTTTGGGAGAGTTGTCTGTGGATGAATTCATAGCAAAATTCACATCCTTGATTCGGTATGTTCCTTAGTTACGGGGAGAAAAAGCTAAAGTGGAGTGATTTATCAGCAATCTTCCTCCATTCATGAAAGAGCACCTTGAGTTTGATAACCTAAAAACTATGGATGCAGTTATACAAAAGGCTCGAATATGCTATCAACAAAACATCCAAAAGGGAGATATGGGGAAGAGATGGGCTAACAAAAAGGAGATTAATTTCACCCATAACAACAAGGGAAATAAGGCCACACTCAACAAGGGACCCTATAAGGGGAAAGAAAACATGAATATGAACAAAAATCATCCCAGATTCAAACCTCCAACTCAGTCCAAAACAAATTAACAGTCGGGGATAAATGAAGTGGAATTGGCAGCCAAACCTCCTGTACAGTAGTAGGGATTTGGAGGACCACATTTTGTCAAAAACTATCCATACCACAAAGGAACAAACCAGATTACACAGATTCAAGAAACATTTATCTCCTTGGGGAGCTTCGCTGCTTTTTGTTAAGAACAAGGATGTGACATTGCACATGTGCATTGGTTATCATTAGTTAAATAAAATGACTATAAAGAATAAGTACCCTTTACCTCGAATAGATGATTTGTTTGATCAAGTGAAGGGAGAAATTGTGTTCTCAAATATTAACCTTCGTTCAGGTTACCATCAAATTAGAATAAAGGAAGAAGATATAGAAAAAAAAACTTTAAAACGCGCTATGGAAATTACGAGTTCGTTGTGTTACCCTTCGGGCTAACTAATGCTCGGGCTAAGAATTCTTGGATGTTACAAATGACAAAACCTCCTTTCTATATATAGGAGTCTACAGGTTCACAATATAAGCAAAGTTGACCTAACACTAATAATATAAGGGCACACAAGTAACAATAGTGGGCTTCTATGGAGCACAATAATAACAATATGGGGGCAATAGGTGCACAACAATAACATAAAGGGACATAATGACCATAGTAATGGGGGAATCACTAATATTCGAAACCATGATATTGACACATACCATTTAATTAACAACAACAAAATTAAAAATGCAATATGAATAAACCTATTATAAATATTTACATTAATTTAAACATCCAAAGCATAAAAAAATGCAACCCTAACAAAATTACTTAATCAACGCTCAACAATCCTGTGAGATTTGTTCATCACGAAATGAGAAAAAGTAACAATCGTACCCGAAAAATACACCGTGAATTGAGATCCTAAAATGCCAAAGGCCTTTAAACAAAAAATTAGTTAGATTTACTTTTATTTTTTAATTTTTTAATTTTTTTTATTTGTTCAAAACCTTACTAAACCATCAACGAACTTCAGTTTACTTAGTCAGCATATTCAACCAAAACTAGGGCAAATGGCCTCAACATTAGCTGGCATCCATCTACCAGCCAATAGTTGCATGCCACGACAATATTCGAAGAATTTTCTAAATTCTAATGATCCACTGTCATCATCTCATGCTACATGGACCCCGAATTAGGGGACGACGGAAAAGGTGTTCCCACCATATGCATGGTGCATCTTCGAAACATGATGCAGTCACCGCAAAGAATTAGAAATTTTTTTTGAGAGAGCAATGGCAAACATACGTGGTCGGCACCAGCCGCACCAGTATAAAGTCCCCGGCACCCTTCATTTTTCCATATCATTGAGACCAAACCCTCGAGCATTGGCTTTGTTATCTACGATGGCTGGTTTGATGGTAGGGTTATGGAGAAATACAGTGCTTACTGTGGCTTCTTCACTCTGACCAGCAATGCCGCTCATTATAAGCCTCTGATCGCATGGATCCAACATACTTTATGGCGTGGAATTACCCACATCATGATCTTCTTTTTTTAACAGAAGGTTGTGATGTGGCTAATTCCAAGCCATAAAATATAGTATGGCAAGGTTATGGAGAAATATAGCGCTTACCACAATTTCTTCACTCTGACCAGCAATGCCGCTGATTATAAGGTCCTGATCGCAGCGCTCTAACTTACTTTATTGTGTGAAATCATCCACATCATGACAATTTTTTTAACAGAAAACTATGATTAGGTGATCCCACACCATAAAGCATGCTGAGCGACCTTGATAGCAGGGGACTGCAACATGCATGTTCTATGGTGGCCTATGGACATAGCCACCTCGTTTGCAAGCATGGACATAGCCACCTTATAATATTATGTCATAATATTTATTAGTATTTTTATTATAAATTTAGAGAATATTTTGAAATTCATAGACATCAGTAAAATTGATTTAAAATAGTTTTTATTATTATTTTAAATTTTCTAGTGCTACATGTTTATCTGGTACAATTTCTCATCTGCATTCACTCGATAGAAAAATATCCTTTGATTTAAATCAAAAACTTCATATTCCGCCCAACTTTATTTCCGGCCAGCCAAACAAACTTTGATGAAGTAGATCAATAACCTTAATTTTGAAGAGAAAAAACATGTCACTGTATTCTATTTTATTACATGCAGGTAATGGATGAGTACGCAGTTGATAACCCTAGGTTGAAGAGATATTATGATAGAGATCAGGAACTGGCTTCAGAGTTTGATAGCTTTGAGTTGGAGCTGATCTATATTGAACATAATTCTGAGGCATGTTCGCTACCAGCCTGAGGGTTCGAGGACGCATTTGTAGATTGGAGTCCTGAAGCTGGGAAGATATTGTTGATGGCTGCGAATATGCAAAGTGTGCGAGAGAATACATTCTGAAACAAAGATGCATGGGTTACCATACAATACAATACATTGTGGACTTCATTCAACATCTCTTCCCAGTGTCCTATGCGGTTGTTCAGAAACTTTCTCATCGTGTAGGCGAAGGGATGGGTTTGCATTGCATGTTGCATGATAACAAGTCATTAACGAGTCTGTTTGTCGTATCTTAGCGTAAATTTTCTTTTATTTTTACTGTGACTTCCCTGAAAGAATTTTTCTTTTAATATGTACACTTTCTTTTAATGGGCCTTTACTGGAAATTCTTCGAAAGAAATTAGGAGTAATGAACGTCAACTACCAGTCAATCCTCCATTTTGCAGTGCAAATACTTCGGTGAAAAAAGTTGGCTCACATAGGGTCGACTAATCCGTTTTTTAATATTGTTTTCTGCCATATTTTTTATTTTTATTTTTATATCGCAGAAGGTAGTGTTATTATGTTTTTGTGAAAAACAATTTTGATTTTTATTGATGATGATGATGGTGATGGTTAACATCTACTCAGACCAAACTTTGGTCTATCGTACCTCAAGAAACAAATTATTTAGTTTGATTTAAGATTTTATTCCTATGCTCAAAAATCTTGGATAGAAGCCTCCCTACCTCACTATAATTTTGACATCGTAAGAGGCTAGGAAGGTCAGTATTGTGACAAAGATTATGAAACTGAGATCTAATGTGGTTGTACGTGAAGCACTCTAAGAGGAAATGGTTTTCATCCTCGATTTTCCTATTCTCACAAAGATGCCAGATCCTTTCCATCCATGGTGTTTTAGGAACTACCCAACCACCTATTTCACTATGGAGTTCATGAGAGTTCGTTCTAATCTTCACTATATTAATTTTCTTCTTTGAGCTAGTTAAAATAAAGAGATACTTTTGATACTCTAAGGTGGGGTTGATGATCTTCTTATAATAACTTAATTTTCTTTTCGCTGCTAAATCCTTCTCACACCTCATTTTTTCTTTGAACTTAGAAGTAACAATATTTTTAATGTTATTAATGTTTTTCAAAAGATCATTCTCATTGATCTCCCAAAGGTTTAACCAGACTTTCGTGTCTTTATACCACCCTTGTTTGAGACTTAAGTGGTTTTGGCTAGAATTTAAAGCTAGCTTAGGAAGTCTATGATCTCCTATGTTATTGAGTTTGTGCTTCTACAACAAAAGCCTAGTCATAACTAGGCTCTCGATAGGGGAAAGACCTACTTATATAAGGAGAATAGGATAGGGTGTATTGATTTTAATTTTCGGGTTATACATTATAAAAGGATTTTGGATTTGCTCAATCTTTCTCGAGGATTCTCTAGAGATATTGCAACCCCAGACCTCACATCCATATAAGATAACAGGAATGACTAAAATTTCAAAGAAGAACTTCTTTTTATCCCACATTATGAGGTTTTCCGTTTTACAATTATTTTCAAGACTAAAATAAGCTTTCCACCCTCCATTAATCCTTTTCTCAATGCTATAGTTTCAGTTGAGTTTGTGATGAATATCAATTCCTAGGTACTTGTAAGAATACACTTCCTCCAAGTTATTATTGTCATACATAAAATTGTTGTAAGTTTCCTTGGATTTGATATCATAACTTTTGTTTTGTTAGTGTTAATAGTCATACCCATGGTAGAGCAGAAATCCTTAAGAAACCTAAGTTGCTTATAGAGATCAAATGGACACCTTGTGAGAAGAACAATATCATCAACATAGAGAAGGAGGATGATGACTATACCAACTAAGATCGTGCCAGCACAACCTGCTTCCTCTAAATAACCTTCAAGCTTGTTGATGTAAATGCCAAATAGGATAGAGGAGAGGGGGCAACGTTGTTTAACTCCAATATTACATTTAATATCTTTCGACCATCCCTCATTGCTTTTTAGCTTGTCAATTACATTCTTGTATAATATTATAGTGGCATTTCTCAACTCGAAACTAACCTTTAGCTCTTCTAATCTATTCCAAAGGTTGTTTCTAGGAACTGTATCGAAACCCTTTCTAAAGTCCACAAAGAAACAAAAGCGATTGTATTTATCATTACCACATTCCTCCACAATGATCCTAAGCGTAACGAGGCAGTCTGTCATTGAGTGATGCCTTCTAAAACCCACGTACCTTCACTTTCAAGCCATATGCTCAACTTATTTTCCAAAATAATACCATATAGCTTGGCTAAGAGAAGGCTCATCATAATGGTCCGATAATTAGAAGAGTTATTTGTATCCCCACTTTTAAAAATAGGGATAATGAGGCTCTCAGTTCATGGTTTAGGGAACCCTTTCTTGACTGCTTGATTGAAAATCTTGTGGATGTGGGGGATGAGGATAAGACCTCCAATTTTTAAGATTTATGCCTGGTAACCTTCAATGTCCTTAGCTTTCCCATATGCTAGGCATTTAACCCCAAAATCAATGTCTTCTAATGAGAACTTGTTTTGTTGTGAGGAGGGTTTCAAAGTTATCCATGACATTTGGAGATTCATAAATCTTTTTAAGATAGGAATTCCAATCGTGTAAAGAAATTTTATTATTATCTTTAGTTTTCCTAGTCAAAATCTACCTCGAAAATTTCTGAGGATCTACCTTAGAGAGGTGTAAGACATTCTCTTATCTTTTACGAATGTACTTCCTCTTTTTCATTTTATTTAGGGATTTGTATATTTTCATCTTGCCCGTTTTAAGAGATTCATCAACAATTTCCTTAATTGTTGTCCTCACACTTTTACAATCTTTGTCATACGATGGGTTGGTTTTGCTATTTCTTTTATTACTTGAAACTTCAACTGAAAACTTGTTAATATAATATGAGAGGGTTGTAGTAAAACTATGATAGAGGTCTTCTATGTTGTCTATACTAGATAAAGGAAGCAAATTAGTTTTCAATTAATTAAGAAAGAGATCATTTTTATTTCTATCAAATATTAGGTTCTTTTGGCTATAAGGATTATTTTCTATGGGATCTCTATGCATGATAAAATTGAGAGTTACAAGTAAAGGCCTATGATCAGAGTCAGGCTCATGGTATTTTAAGATGTCAGAATTTATTATTTCGTTTTATAAAGGGAGATCAGAATTAACATAGTCTACCACGCTGCTACCTAAAACTAAAGTAATTCTAAAATTTTCATATTGTTTTTCAAAAATTCATACTAAACCAAATTTTTGAAAATTAAAAAATAGTTTCTAACTTGTTAGAAATCAAATTTCTCAATGGCCGGTTGAGTATTTTTATGTGGTTTTAAAAAAAACTCTTAAAAAAAATTAAAATAATAAAAAATTAAAAATTTAATAATTACATCTATGGCTATAATTTTAGTAAGTACATACAAATAGATCTTACTTGCATACATGTATTTTTATCTCTTAAAAAATGTGAAAATGTGAAAGTACATATTACTAAAATGTTACAATGATAAATTTAGCAATTACTTAAAGTTAGAAAGTAACAATTCACATTTAAAAATTATAGGTTATCAATAAAATTATCAATTACTTTTTGTATAATAGGCAACTACTAAGTAGCAACACATCATATTACACTTGTATTTTATTCTTATTTTTTATAATAATTTTTTAATTTCTAATTTATTTTATTGTTACTTGTATAATATTTTCTAAAGTTATTTTGTAATATTGTCTTTTCACTCTATTAATATTTAAATGGTTCGATAGAAGATAGTAATATGGAATTTTCAATGTTTTATTTTATGTATAAATAGTTTAATAGAATAGATTAATACAAAGTTTTCAATATTTTATTTTATGTTTAAAACACATGGAGAGAAATGTTTCAAATTCATTTAAAAGTTACAAAACTACTAATTTAAAAATTTAAAAATAAACTACTATTCTCAAAGAAATGCCAAAAGCACATTAGATTAAAAACAATAAAACTACAAGTGATATCCTGATCCAACTCATAGACGGGATCTCTCTTAGCTTTGCTCAGCTCTGCATCCTGCGAGATCCGCACCTCGCAGATCTTGATTACTGCGCGCGTGCCCGCTCTCTGTACACTCCGATTCCTGTGGGTGGGTCTGCCGAGGGCTCTAGCTTCTGGCTGCGGGCAGGTCCGCCGTGGGCTCTAGCTTCTCGCTGCAGTTGGCGAGGGTTAGATCTTCTGGCTCTCCATGGAGGAGCCAACCCCCCCAGGGGTCTTCGTCCCCTTCTCCGCCTTCCACTCCTGAGGCCTTCAGATCATTGCTAGCCTGTCTACCCAAGAAGAAAGTTGTGGAAGCTACCAAGTTCATGAAAAGGCTAGAAAATATCCTCGAGATCGCTCTTCCTCCTGATGGTCCGATCCAAGTAGAATTATCTATGGTAGATCGTGCTCTGGTCAATCAGTTTATAGGTCTCTAGCCCTCCCAAAAATCAACTGAGAACTGGGTTGCTAGGAACTGGGCTCCGCTAATAAAAAACAAGGTTACATCTTACTTCCTCAGAAGAGGATACTTCTTATGTGAATTCTCAAAAAATGAGAACAAGGATCTCATTTTTAGAAATGGCCCCTATTTCATGGGCCCTCAAGGGCTGTATTTAAATAAATAGATGCCAGACTTCGATCTGACGGTGGATTTTCCTTCTACGATCTCGGTGTGGGTAAGGCTCCCCAATCTACCGGTACACTGTTGGAACTAGGACTCTTTGAAGCATATCGAAAACACTATTTGGAAATTCATAGACAAGACCAACAACAAAGATTAGTACGACTACGCCAGAATTTGTGTGGAGGTAGATTTGGAGGTGGGATTACCAGAAGCTATCAAAACAAGATTAGGTCCTTGGACGCATGTTTAGAAGTTGGACTATGAACAACTGCCATTCAAATGCCATAAGTGTCAAGTCTACAGACATTTCGCTAGAGATTGCCCGTCCAAAATGGTAGAGGAAAAAGGGAAGGAAGAAGGATGGAATCAGGCAAAAATACCCAAAAATTCATTTAGGAAGAATGCAAATGTTAACGCTAGAGCCCCCCAAACGGGCCTTGCTTAACAACCACCCATGGAAAGCCAAGGGAACAAATTTGAGATCCTTGGATCTGAAATCATGAATACTTAGGAGACAGAAATTCCGAAAGAAGTCTCTCCGCCTAAACCCAAGGGAAGATGTCAGAAGAAGAGGAGGAAACCCAAGAATCCGAGGAATCAGAGGATTAAGGGGAAATAGGGGCTTCACAGTCTACTCCCAAAATATTTAGAAGAGGATGAATGTCAACAAAGGAAAAAAGGGATAAAAAAAAATACAAAGACAAGCTTCAGGGCAGCCAGCCAACGCTAGAGAAACTCCTAGCAAAAACCCCAAAGATGAAGAGGATCCAAACCCAGAGCTCCAAAGGAGCTCATCACAACAAAAGTAAATGATGAAGATAGTCTCCTGGAATTGTAGGGGAATGGACTCCAAAGCTAAGGAAGAAGCAATGAATAGTCTAATAAGACTGGAAGCCCCGAACATTCTTCTCATCGAGGAGACTAAACTAGAGGATTCAACTTTCCTCCAAGTAAGCAAAAAATTTTGGAAGAAAGACGAAGCACATGCAACCTCTTCCCATGGAGCATCAGGAGGGCTTGGGTTTCTCTGGAATTCAAATGAGTTCTCTATAATCTCTGAGTCCCTAAACACTCACTGCATTTTTTTAAAATTGTAGCCCTTAGAATCTAAATAAATTATTAGCCTGGTCAATGTATATGCTCCTAACAATGTAGGTGAAAAAAAACTATGTTGGGATTCCATCAAAAATTTGGCAGATCTAGAAAATTTGGAGAACATAATCATAGCCGGAGACCTCAACCTCACCCTCCTCTCGTCAGATTCAAAAAGAGGAGGCAATATTGTCAGAGATCTGGAAATAGAAGCAGTGGAAGATCTCATGCAAGATTGGGACCTGATAGACATTAAGATGACTATTGGCAAGTACACGTGGTCAAACAAGAGGATTGGCCCGGGTAACATAGCTGCAAGACTGGACAGATTTTTGGTGCAAAGTTCCTTCCTACTTCTTGGATTAGACAGTCCATTAAATTTATAGCTGAGAGTCTATACATCTGTAATATATACTATGACGAGACCTGAATCCTAGCCAGAAGATGGATAAAACAAAGCGACTAAGGGTTCCAGTCGTTAACCAGCGGAAACCCCAGTGCATCCTTATAATAAACATATTTACTGCACTCTCAATGTATCTATATAGAGTCTCCAACACAAAGAGGCATTCCGACAAAAATTATTCGAAACCCTTAAACAAAATTACAGAACTAGCTCAAAGTTGGGAAAGTATATTAGATAAACCGAAAGTATCATGCATAATCCTATCTGTCTCTGAGTACAAGACCACTGATGGCTTACCCCGTATCAGTTAGGCATAGAATACTAATATGGGTGCCCTAATCCTTTGAGCCAGCTGCATGGAAACCCTCGGGCCTAGTACCTTGTATCCTATATAGAAAACATGAAATTGTATCTGATGAACTCGGAATCATTAAGACATAACAGAATCAACCCAAAATAATTATAATAATAATAATAAATAAGGAAAACAACTAAACACAAAACCCTCACCTGAGTTGTAGAAGGGGAGCCATACAATATCCAATATGAAGTTCGGAGGTAATGTGTCTGGTGTCATTAGTCGCAGGATAAACCAAGCCGAACGCTCCAGACACTGAATTGAACTAGTTGTTGAGGAGCGAGGAAGCACCAAGGTATCGAAACCCAACAGAAAAACATGAAAAAACTACCGAAAGTCCATAACCTTTCGATGATAGACCCTTAGACTACACCGTAGTAGCGTTGTGAACCCCAATGCGACCGAAAGCCATGGTGATGTTCTGCCATGCCACGTTTCCACGTACAGGCAAAGGGATTAAATGCCAGGGTAAATGAACAACAAGTTTGATGTATAAGTCTATGTGAGCTATGATAAAATATAATCCGAGTTAATGAGACCGTCAGCATTGTTGTAAAGGTGTACATCAGGATCGCACGGAAAAGCCAAAAATAAGAACTGACATGTGAATGGTGTAAAGTATTACTTATGTAAAATTGTACCGTGACTTTAATGTAAAGTTTATGCGCATTTTTTTTTTTAAGTCTAATTTATTTTTATAGTAGGATTTTGCATATGTTCTCATTATTAAAGCTCTGACTTAATATCATTTTGTTTTTATTTCAAATTCTTTTATATGATATTTTATATGTGTTGATTGGAGATGTGACAGTTGGTATAAGAGCCCAACTTACAAAACTGTGGCCTCTGGCAATTAAATAATGATTCCTGATATTCATAATGATTGTTAACTCACTGATGTATTAAGTACAAGATAACAACAGATTGTGAGAAGAACAGATAGTGTTCCACCTAGGAATATGGTTGGCGCTGGACCTGTGACAAATCCTGAAATATGGATACAGTTGGGTGAGGAGGCACGTAATAATAATCTTACAATATTAGAAACAATTGAGGAATGAAAGAATGAGATGGCCTGCCTGCGTGAGGAAAATGACAGACTGACCATGGAGCAGGAAGAATTTATGAAAAGCCTGTCTGATAAGAAAGATCAACGCTAGTTGTTTCCCAGCCCTGAATAGGAACGAGTGTCAGAAGAACAAGGTTATCACACAAAACTTGAAGGAATTGTAGGAGGCGACGAAAATTGGGAAGATAAATCGGATAATGCTCCAGAGGAACCCACATCAAAAAGGCAGCGAATAGAATTGCAAGGAGAGTTTCTAAACATAAAGCTGCACACTTCGATGGAGAGTTGGAAGAGGCAGCCAAGGCCTGGATTATTAACATGAACAAGTACTTTCAATTATCTGAATATGATCACAAACTAAAAGCCCATCTGGCTATCTTCCAACTACATGGAAAGGCCACTTTTTTGTGGGAAGAGGTTAAGATTGTGCGTGGTGTAAGAGAACAAACCATAACATGGGACAAATTCCAAAAATATTTCAAAGAAAGATATCTGATTGGACGATTTTATGACGAGAAAGCCAACAGATATTACGATCTGCGGCTTGGACATAAAAAAATGGATGATTTTATCCCCTGATTGACCTCTTTACTCCAATATGTACCTTACATATAAGAGGAAAATGCTAAGGTACAATGATTCGTTAGCAATTTTCTATAGCAATGAGAGAGAGAATCGAGTTTGATAACCCAAAAATGATGGATGAGGTTATACGTAGCACCGGCTTGTGCTATCAGCAAAATAAGCAAAAGGGAGAGCTCATAGGAGAGAGGTGGACTCACAAGAATGGTAACAAGATTTCTGTGGGCAACAAGGGAAATCACGACAGCATCAGCAAGGTGATTTCCAAAGGGAAAAAAAATAGAAATGTGCATAAAAACCAGCTCAAATTTAGACCACTTGCTGAATCTAGATTCAGCAAGCAATCTGGTAAAGTTGAAAACGAATGGACAACAAGACCCCTAGTCCAATGTTGGGCATGTGGAGGGCCTCATTACATTAAAAATTGTCATCATCGGAAAGGAAGGAACCAGGTTTCATAGATCCATGAGGCGTCAAAGGTGGGAGATGTGGCTGACGGCATTCCGAAAATTAATGCCGCTCTCGAGGACCATCAGACTCAATATCAATCGAAAATGGTGGAATTTGAAGGAAAAATATTTAATCACCCTGTATTTGTTTTAATTGATCTCGGAGCTACGTTAAGTTATGTCAGTCCAAAGGTTGTGGAACAGTGTGAATTACAATCTGTCAAGTTTAAAAACTCTTGGTTGGTATAGCTGGCAACAGGGGCCAAGAGACGTGTTAGCCAAAGTCAATGAATTCCCTCTTGAAATAGTAGGCCAACGTTTGAAGGTAGATCTAAACATACTTCCACTTGGGTAGTATGATGTATTGATAGGCATGGACTGGCTGGAAAAATGTTGGTCCATTACAAATTGTAAAACAAAACCAATATGTTACAAGAATGAATTTGTGAAGCAGCAAGTGATGCAAGGCATTCAGGGGCCAGTACAGATTTGGCCAATAACTGCTTTGCAATTGGCAAAATGAATTCTCAAAGGGTGTCAGATATATGCTATTCAGGTCGGATATCCCAACTCAAAGGACAAGAACGCCACCTTAGAAGGTATTCCAGTAGTTCAAGAATTTGTAGATGTGTTCCCATAAGAGATACCAGGACTACCACCTAAGAGAGACATATATTTCATTATTGAATTGGTGCCAGGAGTAGCTCTGGTGTCTTGAGCTCCTTATCATATAAGCACACTGAAATTGACATAGTTGAAAATGCAGTTACACGAATTATTAGATAAAAACTATATCCACCCCAGCATGTCACCCTGGGGAGTTCCTTTGTTTTTTGTAAAAAAGAAGGATGAAACCCTTCACATGTGCATGGATTACCGCCAGCTGAACAAATTGATCATTTAAGAACTAGTACCCGTTACCTCACATTGATGAACTATTCGATCAGGTAAAAGGGGCTACTATGTTCTCAAAGATTGATTTGCATTTGATATACCATCAGATCAAAATCAAAGAGGAAGATATAGCCAAAATTTATTTTACGACTCGCTATGGGCACTATGAGTTTATAGAATTACCCTTTGGGTTAACTAATGCCCCTGTAACTTTTATGTGCTTAATGAATAACATATTTCATCAGTATTTAGAAGAAATTGTGTTAATTTTTATTGACGATAGACTTATATACTCTCAAAGTATTGAGGAGCATAAGGAACACCTTAGAATGGTATTGCAAACTCTTCGGGAACATCGCTTGTACGCCAAATATAGCAAGTGTGATTTCTTTAGGGAACAAATTTAGTACTTAGGACATATTATTACTAAACATTGAATTGCGGTGGATCTCGAGAAGATTAAGACCACAATGGAATGGTATGTACCAAAGGACGTAGCGGATATAAGATCTTTTATGGGGTTAGTAGGTTATTATAGATGGTTTGTGGTAGGATTTTCTAGAGTGGCCTATCCTATCACCTCCCTGCTGAAAAAGGGGAAATTTTAAATGGATTGTTGAATGTCAAAAAAGTTTTGAACAATTCAAGCATCTGCTCACCACTGTGCCTATATTAAGCATAGCAGATTCCGGTAAGGACTATGTGGTGTGCACAGATGCAAGTAAGGAAGGGGTAGGAGGAGTACTGATGCAGGAAGGTAAGATAATTGATTATGAGTCAATGAAGTTAAAGGAGCATAAGCAGAAATATTCTACCTACGATTTGGAGTTAGTAGTTGTTATTCATGCTTTAAAGATATGGGGTCACTATTTGTTGGGCAGAAAATTTCTGCTAATGACGGATCACCACAGCCTAACTAGTTACTATAATCAACCTACCTTAAATGCTAGGCAGGCACGGTAGGAGGATTTTCTGAGTGGATTTGATTTCAAAATGAAACATCTGAAAGGGAAAGAGAATTGGGTAGTAGATGCCTTAAGTCGAAATGTACATTAACTCTACGAAAGTTCTTGTAGTGAAGGGCGGACTACCTTCGCTAAAGTGATTAAGGGGGCAGCAAATGAAGATCTGAGATATCAGCAAATAGGACAACAAGCTCAAAATCCAACTAGCAATGAATATCAGGAAGCTTATGTGATGAATGCTGACGACATGTTGAGATATAAAAAAAGATTATATGTGCCAAAGCAAGGTAACATTAAAAGTCTGATTTTGGATGAATTTCATAAGAGTCCCTACATGGGACATCCAGGGTACCACAAATCAGTTACCACACTCCAAAAGGAGTACTACTATCCGGGCATGAAGAAATAAGTAGTAGAATAGTTGGCATGGTGCTTGGAATGTCAACAAGTAAAAGCAGAACATCAACACTCTGTGAGACTATTGCGGCCACTACCAATTCCGCAATGGAAGTGGGAAAACATATTTATGGATTTTATAATGGGATTAACCAAATCTAAAAGAAATAACGACTCTGGCATGGTGGTGGTGGATAAATTAAGAAAATCAACCCATTTAATACTGGTACAATTCACTTTTAGAGTGGTGTAGATTGTCAATATCTTCATGCAAAATATTTTCAAGTTACATGGATTACCAAAAACCATAATATCTGATCGTGATGTAAAATTTACATCAAACTTCTGGAGGACATTGTTTCAAGGGTTAGGGACTCAATTAAATTTCAGCACTGCATATCACCCTCAAACAGACGGGCAAACCAAATGGGTGAACCAAATGGTGGAAGACATGCTGAAATCATTCATGATGCAACAACCATCAAAATGGGAAGATTATCTACATTTGGTTGAATTTGCATACAACAATAGCTATCATACTTCTATGAAAAAGAGCCCATTTGAAGTGCTGTATGGAAGAAAATGCCGCACACCCTCTAGTTGGGGGTGACTTGGAGATAAACTGTTGTTGGGGCCCGAAATGTTAAAAGAGATGGAAGAAATGGTAAAAAAGTTACGAAGAAACTTAAAGGCGGCCCAAGATAGGCAAAAAAATTTGTCGATAGGAAGAGAAGTTTTAGAGAATATTAAGTGGGTGATCACGTGTATGTGGGAATATGAGCTAAGAAGAGTACGCTACAATGGAGTGGGTGTAGCAAACTAGCACCCTAGTTTTGTGGGCCATTTCAAATATTAGCAAGGGTTGGGCCAGTGGCATACCAACTCGCCCTGCCAAGCCATATTTGGGTCCACGATGTCTTTCATGTGTCTGCTTTAAAAAGATACATGTATGATCCTAAGCATATATTCAGTGGGCAAGATATTCAAATAAAAGGGTACTTAGGTAGACCTAAATAAATTTTGATATTAGAGGAAAAAGTCTCATTTAGGTTCTGTTTCTTTCAAGTCAAACTAGAAGGAGAATTCTCGGTCAAGCCACAGAATATACTCGAACGGAGAGAAGTAATGTTGTCAAAACGAGCCATCACCTAGGTTAAAGTGCAATGGCAGCACTTTGGACTGGATGAGGCTACCTGGGAAGATGAGCAGCTCATGAAAGAAGCATATCCGAAATTTTTTGTGACTAGGAAACATCGAGACGATGTTTGATTTCAGGGGGGGAAGATGTGATGTTCCCAAACATACTGTAAATATTTATTTTACCATAGTAAGACTGATATGCTGAAAATATTTTATTTTACTATAGTAAGTATATATATTGTAATATTTTATTTTTATCATATTAAGAAGTAAACTAGAGAATTATGGCTATTATTATTAAATTTAAACAATGTTGTTAACTTTGAAATATAAAATGTTTTGAATAAAGAAGACTTTGTAACTTCTCAAGAGGGGAAGTTGGTAAAAGGTAATTGCCTCGAAAAAAACCCTAACTACGTCCCATAACTGTGTGCTGCTCCAAAAAGAAAAGTATTATAGGGAAGGAAAAATCTGTGCTGATAGGTCAAACGGAAAGAGGGAAAAGGATGCTAAGTTCGGTAATGAGCAAATAACATAACACTCTATGCAAGAAGACTTGCAGAGGACTCAAGTTTGGCAAGTAAGCTTGGGGGGAGATTTGTCTGTAAGACAAATCTCATGGATGGGTGGAGAAGTAGTAGCAGATAAGAGGTCGCATCTACCAGTGAGTTCTCTTCTTTTGTTAAAGAACCACGTATGCAACACCTTTCCAAATTATCTTGTTGCTTAGTAGAATGTATGAATTCTTTATGTGTGAAGGGAGAAAAGTAATCTTATCTCCATAGTACATTTTTTTGAATGATTAGAAGAAAGTGAAACATCGGAATTATAAGAAAGAAAATAGACCTAACTTGCTTATTGCTTAGCCCTCAAAGGACATAGGCACTTAAGATAGAACCAGTTTTTATTTTGTAATGAAAACCCTAGTTGTCTGAGGAGCTTTTGACAGAAAATAGTATTGTCTGCTAAATTGCCATCACCTGGAAATTTTTCTGTAGTGATAAATATCCACAGGAAGTCGAAGACTGAGAAGTTTTGTTGTTCTTTTTCTCTTTAATAGGGCTAACCAGTAGAGTCAAATATTTTAAAATTAAAGAAAGAGGAAGTCCTCTTGTTTCATTCTTTGGTCGATTACCTTCAAATTAAAAATAGAGAAGATCTGTTGCTTATTCTTTAAAAATCTAAATGAATAGAGTTGAATTACTTTCAATCAGAGACAGAGAGGACCTATTAAATCATTATTAAAGGGTTATAAATAACTCTAATAACCAAAGTAGACTAAGAGTACTCAACGAATGAGAAATCAATACCCCAATTAACATAACTACAATCACCTAAGTAGAGAGAGTAGATGAAACAACTCTTCGACCCTAGGCATGCAACGGTAAGAACTGTTAGAGCTAGAGCAAAAATGACAAATATTCGGGACTCAAAATAAAATTTTGAGAACCTATTGTAAAATATTAGTGTCGGAACTGTGATTTGAAGCAGGCAACTCTGTCTGAATTACAATTTATGTGCAAGAAAAATACATCCTTAGATACATAATGAGTGGCGAGACTCTGCCACACCTATTTAAAGATTTAGTTCTACGCCAAAGCTAAACAAAGTCGAATACATCTTCCAAAATATAACAAATTGAATGCACAACACGTTATGCGTTAAAGGGAGCAAAACAAACATAAAATAACACAGATAGAATTATAATCAGATCAGTAATAAGCATTGTTACCCTCAAGGAAATGAAATGCGAAACTCAGATAAAGACACACACACACACACACACACACACACACACACACACACACACATATATATATATAAATTTACAGTCCATTAAATTTACAGCCGAGAGTCTGTACATCTGGAATATATACTATGACGAGACCTGAGTCCTGGCTGGAAAACATATACAGTGAAGCGACTAAGGGTTCCAGTCGATAGCCGGCCGAAACCCCAATGCATCATTTTAATAAACATATTTATTGCACTCTAAATGTATTTATAGAGAGTCTCCAACACAAAACACATTCCGGCAAAAAATGTCTGAAACCCTTAAACAACATTACAGAACTAGCTCGAAGCTCGGAAAGAATATTAGATAAACCAAAACTATCATGCATAATCCTGCCTGTCTTTGAGTACAAGACCACTAATGGCTTACTTGGTATCTGCTAGGCGCAGAAGATTGGTAAGGGTGCCATACTCCTTTGAGCCATCTGCATGGAAATCCTCGGGCCTAGCACCTTGTATCCTGCAGTGAAAACATGAAATTGTAACACTTGATGAACTCATAATCATTAAGACATAACAGAATAAACCCAAAACAAAAATAATAATAATAAATAGGGAAGACAACTAAACATAAAACCCTCACCTAAGTTGCAGAATGGGAGCCATACAATAGCCAGTATGAAGTTCAGAGGTAATGTGTCTAGTGTCATCAGCCGCAGGATAAACCAGGTCAAACACTCCATCCACTGAATCGAACCAGTTGTCGAGGATCGAGGAAGCACCAAGGTATCGAAACCCAGCAGAAAAATATGAACAAACTGCTGAAAGTCCTTAACATTTGGATAATAGACCCTTAGACTGCATCGTAGTAGTGTTGTGAACCCCAATGTGACCGGAAGTTGAGGTGATGTTATGCCATGCCACGTTTCCACGTACAGGAAGAGGGATTAAATGCTAGGGCAAATGAACAACTAGTTTGACGCATAAGACTATGTGAGCTACGATAAAATCTAATCTGAGTTAATGAGACCGTCAACATTTTCTTAAAGATGTACACCAAGATCGCACAGAAAAGCCAGAAAATCAGAATTGACACGTGAATGGTGTAAAGTATTGCTTGTGTAAAACTGTACCGTGACTTTAATGGAAGGGTTATGCGCATTTCGTTTTTAAGTTTAATTTCTTTTTATAGTGGGATTTTTCATATGTTCTCATTATTAAACGTCTGACTTAATATCATTTTGTTTTTATTTGATATTATTTTATATGATATATTATATATGTTGATTGGAAATGTGACATCACTAGTCACAAGTACACAACAAATTTAGGTTATTATAATTCTGAGAATGATCATGGAGGCTTTACAATCGCCGTAGTCTAACTAGCTAGAGGAATTGCCCGGAAAGTTATGAAAATTCCAGTTATATTTAGAGAAAATTTGGCAAGGATTTTTCTAAATCTAAGTTAAATTTCTTAAATTTCAAAATTTTAGGTGTCCTAGACATTTTTGATTGTGTTGAATCCATTTCCACCATCAAAAAATGATTTAAACAATGTTTCTACAAGATTTTTTTCCAATTTTTTTGCTTGAATTCCGACAACTCTTGGCCGAAATCCGGGCAATTCCTTGGGCAGAATCTGGCCAATTCCTCCACCTTGTTAGATGACTCCTTTACATTCAATCCTAGAAGAAGGTTCACAATTTTTCATGGAAAGTTGGAAGAACAGAAAATGGCTAATTAATCGAAAAAAATAAGTTAAGACCAATGCTTCATCTCATTTGATTTTAATAATTTATGCATTTAGATCACTGGAAATGACAACTACTCAAAATTTGTTGCCTCAAAACCAATTAGCAATCACTAGGTACACCGGGGATGGTCAAAATGGGAAAGAAGCCCTAGCTTCCTTGCCAGATTAAAAAACCCTGATAAATACCTAACAAAGATGCCCTGGTTCTGTTATTCCACGGCAAATAGAGAACCATCATCTTCCTTATATCGTTACACAAATTTCAAATAGAAGCATAGCATTTAGGTAATTGACATTCAATGGTCTCCAGAATGTATTTCATTTTGTGGTAACCATAGCATCTCTGCTCCAAAACATAATTCTTAGCAAACTCTGGGTCGCTGCACCTCTACAAAATCTCACACTCTGCACGATTACTTCGATCTACAAATGTATTGTAAAACCCTGCATGGGCTAGGGAACACACATCAGAATTATCTTCGAAATAGATACGCTCCAATTTAATGCTTAGAAACTATGAAGCCAGTTACCAAACTTTGTTGCATTACGTTCGCAACGAGGGTCTGCGCACCTTCTATTTACCTTTCACCTACACAACATACAATCAATGTCATGAAAAACAAAAATTCCCCTCGAATGCGTTGATAATATATTAATTATTGTACGGGCAAAAGAGCACAAGACATGTTACCTGCTGGATAAGGAGCTCAACATGTCCAAGGGTGGTTATGTGGGTGATGCTGAACCACAGAGCATGTTGAAGACCAACGATTAGGGCTTTGTAATGAGCACCATTGCTGGTTAGTCTAAAGCAATATTAACATATGTGCTAAATTTCTCCAAAACAGTGCCATCACGGTCATTATATATAAGGAAGCCAATGCTATCGTGGCTAGGGTTTGGTTTGCATGAACCAGCATAGCGGAGTGTGCCATGAAGTTCATGTGGAAAGGCAGTGAACCTTATTGTTGCCATTTCTATTTCTTTTCTGTGAACTGCTTGCGTAGCATTTTAGAATGAATTTTGGTCCTTGTAATGTGGCCCGATCCAACCTCACCGGGATGTACTATGAATCTCGAGATCATAACAAGTAGTGTGTTTGAAAAGTTAATTGGGAATGACTCTATGCGGTCCACGTGGACAAATCATCATATGCCCGAAGTCATAGAGAATGGGGCACCCAAAGTCATAGAGAATGGGGCACTCAGAGAAAGGCTCTACGGTGAGATCACCAAACCAATAATTACGGTGATATTGAATTATGGAGCGGGGTTGTATGGGCCCATTATTATATTTAAGCTAGTTTATTATTTAGGCGGCCATATACGCGTAATAATGAGTTAATAGCATAGTAAATATTGCTGCAATAATAGTATAATAAATATTGGTTAAGTATAAATTTGATGGAGGTGTTGGTAGTATTATATTTGGGAGTAGTTTAGTTGTAATTAACTATCTATTTTTTTTAGAGTATATGGCTTGCTATGATCTCCACTCAAGGAGTAGACTCTCCCCATTATATTCAGATTGTAGATTGTTGCATATATGTAACATACCCCAGTAACCTCGCATGTAAAAGTAGGGAGCTAAATTTTTTTATACAAATTACCACAAGTAATTATCCAATTCACAACTCCACAATTCATCATTAACCATTAGATATAGTATTCATTAGTACATCAAGTAAATTTCCATCAAAGATAGTAAGTTTCATAACCATTGCATAACCTTTAACCACCACTGTGGTAGTGTAATATCATAAACTGTCTCATGAATCCTTGCATCCATTTCATAATTTCCATAAACATATCAATTAATCTCATACTTGGACAATATGAACATGCCATCAAATAAAGAACCATCAACCTCAAGGATTCATCATCATCAAACTGACACAAAAGGCAATCACATCATTGAACACCAATATACCATGGAAACCCCATAGGGTGAAAACCAACAAACTTTTAATCTTATTATTAAATGCTCGTGAGGGTTTTCACCCCACTCAATGTCTCATAAGGGATTCCATCCCTTAACCATTGTTATGAAATCATTACAATGAATTATCATTAAGTTGTCACATAACTAGCTAAAAGCTAATACATTTTCCATGTAATCTTTTACTTACATACCGCCACATACGACATTTCTTGTGGCATGATTGTTCTTGCAATGGACGATCCGGCAACTCTAACTCATTTGCATGGCCTGTTAATCCTTTTCCCCCCACAATGTTAAACATCACTTTTCTTTGGCACCAACCGCCATCATTTCCTGTCAATGCTGTCGTCAACAAGCTTTGACAACAAGATTAGATACCATATTAATGAATCAATAATCAACCTCTAAAAGAGATCCTTTAACATCTACTCATCTGCATGAGCAAGCATAACATACTAATTAACTAGTGCATATCTTCAAGTAAATTCTTATTCTACTTTTCACAATGCTTATTCACACTAATGCATATTTCTCTTTAAGAGAACTAATCATTAGTTTTACAAGTCCATGTTCCCCTTTAAAGCATATAACACATTAGTTTACAAGTCCATGTTCTCATTATCAACATTGACATCATGATTACATTTATAAATAACCATATTAACTAGCACTGCACATATTCTTAAAGGGCACAAGCACTAAGGCTTTCCTTTGAAGGGACTAACTAAAATATCAGTTATAATCTTCTTGCATGACAATTTACATACGTGTTGTCAAAAGAACTAGTCCCTTAGCTATCACTTTTGATGCATGCGAATAAATAAAGCATTCTCACACAACCTGTAGCCTTTCCTGCATGCGAATATATATCCTTTCTAAAGAAAGCTAACACAAATCTCGTGTGCATACACATCTCATTCAACAAGAAGCTATGATAATAGTTATGTGAGCATAATAGTAGTCACCTATCATTTTCCTAAAGAAATATGGCCCAATAGTTCTTCTAGCCATACAAAGAATATATCTTTAGAACACATTGACTATTCTTTACGCATACAGTAGCTTAACATAAGAGCCCTCCTTGAAAGTATGCAACACATAATCCCTTTTCTAGAATTCTATTAACATTTCATGTAAACAATTACATAATTCTTTCTTAAGGCAAGTCATTATAACTTCATGTCACTATATTCCTATATGAAGGATACACATAATCCCTTTTCTAGAATTCTATTAACATTTCATGTAAACAATTACATAATTCTTTCTTAAGGCAAGTCATTATAACTTCATGTCACTATATTCCTATATGAAGGATTCTCAAGCTCCCCTTCTGAGAAATTATTAAAGATATCCATATTTATGCATAAAAATCAAGATACAAAAAACAAAGTTAACTTACCCTTTATGCATCAAAATCAAGAAGTCAACACAACTCATCTAACAAGACAATCTTTCAAGAGATTATATTTTTCAAGAAAGTTAACATGACCACTTTCTCTATGTACACACAAAATCACAATAGCTACCCTTACGTGCATTGCACATGTGTCTTTCCTAACACCATTACTTTATCATGCCATTATCGTTTTCATTGAAAAACAGAGTAGGGTTCTTGATATGATTATGAACACATATTCTATATCTCAAAAAATAGGAAACTCTATTTTTGTTTCAAGAAATCTACTCATAAAAGCCATCCTCTTCATACATGAAGTATGCAGAGTTTCCTAAAAGGAAAACTATAGAAATAAATATCTATGAGTCTAGAAGCACTTCACTAGCTAATTAGATCATGCATCTAACGCATAAATATTTCACATGAACTTAGAAATTAGCTCCTATCGCAGTGCCATTAGCATATATCCTTTTTCAAGAAACTTTTATAAAAATACTTATTTTAATTCAAGAAAACTTGGCCACTTTTCAAGCTATGTCCTCAGGATGTTTATATGCTTCTTCTTCTTTTCTCAAAAAGATATTTTGGCTATATTTAACAAGGATTTTATTCCAAGAAAATGACTAGAGACAAGCATTTTACACACAAGACTCACATGTAGTATTTGTGAGAAGAACTACCTATTTTCTTTACCAAGAAAAACATAATCACTATTTAACTACATGAATTAACATTTTTCTTTACCAAGAAACATATAAAACAATTATCTTTTACTGCATGCATTAAAATACTTTTCTTTACCAAGAAAACTTATAAAATATTCAGTCTTTAACTGAATGTATTAACATGTTTTCTTTATCAAGAAAACACATAAAATAATCACCCATGCTGCACCCATTAACATGTTTTCTTTAATATGCATTCTCTTTTCCAAGAATGCAATATTTACTTCTTTTTCTTTAATATGCCAAGAATGCAATATTTACTTCTATTTCTTTAATATGCATTTTCTTTTCCAAAAATGCAGTATTTACTTCTATTTTTTTAATATGCATTCTCTTTTCCAAGAATGCAATATTTACTTCTATTTCTTTAATATGCCAAAAATGCAATAGCTATTGTTTGAATATGTATCCTCCTCACCCCAAAATAGCTATTTCTATGAGCAAAATAACATATACTTATCTCTTTAGTTTACTAGAAAAATCCATATCATGCGTTCCAAACATTCGAGGAGGAAATTGAGCGTGAAGCATCAAAAGTCATGCGTTCCAAACATTCCAAGAGGAAATTTGAGTGTGAAACATTCAAAGATGATCTACGTGAGAGGGATATGATACGTCTTGCCAGAAGTCACAGTAATTATGGAGTGCTCGCAGAAAGGCTTCCGCCTAGCTATGAGAACGCTCCCGACCGCTACATGACTCGCTTTTCTTTCAAAGGATCGGTTTCCGATGAAGCACTGTCACCGCTACCCAAAAAAAAAAAAGAATGTTGTCCCCTTTCATAACATAGGAACAAGAATATGTACCCTTTCCCAACGGAAAAGGCAATTTCGGTGGAAGTTTATCTCCCACACCGCCAACTCAATTAATTGGCTTCCTGAATTAATTGCTGGCGTTTTTTTCTTTGATTTCAAGAATATCAAGAATTAGTTTTTTTTTGTAACTCATTCATAACTTAAAATTACTTTTACAATGACTTATTAGGATAGGGATGTTACAATATATTTTTAGTTTTAAAAGATAGCCAGAAAGGTTGATCTTGCACATCCTCTAGGTTAGTCCAAAAAATTACTAAGTCACAATAGTTAAAAAAAATAAAAATAAAAATTAACTATCTATTTTGTACCGTGTCTATTTCATAATATAGTTTTTAGACATTTCAATTTAATTATTATGAGTTTATTATAGGATCTAGGTAACAATTTTAATTTCCACGCTTTAAGGTATTATTAAATTTAATAAAGATAAAATATATTTTCAAATTAGTTATGTTTTTATTTGTTATGCCATTTTTTAATTAATAACAATAGATCTAAAATCAATCTATATAATACATTGAGACAATTGTAATTTAATGTTCTAATATTCTGACTATGAAAATTATATAAAAAAATAAAAATTGGGGTAATTAAATTTTTAAAATAAAGTTAATAGAAACAAATATTTTAAATAAAGTAAAACCAAATAAAAATATAAAAATAATCCTAAAAAATAAAGAATAAATCTAAAAAAATTTAAAATCAATAATACAAATAAGAATTGAACTTAAAAATATGGTCTGATAACCATCATATTAACCTACTCCGTAAAATTAACAACAATGACAAAAACTAAAAATATATCATAAATATCTATTAGAGATAAAAAAAACATCATTCAAAATCTAAACAATCAACGGAAAAAGAAAAACAACCTTAACAAAAGTGCATAACCAAACCTGAACAATCGAGTGAGATTGGTTAAACATGAAATGGGAAAAAGTAACAACCCTAACTAAAAACCACACTCTGAAAATTAAATGCTAAAATGCCAAAGACCTTAAAAATAGGTTTTAGTTGGATTTTTTTTCGTTTTTTTTTCATTTTTTTTCTTTCCACAACTGTATTAAACAATCAACCAACTACTGTTTCCTTAGTCCGCATAGTCTAACTAGGTTTTTTTCACAACTGTATTAAACAATCAGCCAACCACTGTTTACTTTGTCCGCATATTGTACGAAAACCTAGGGCAAATGACCTCAACTTTAAATGCCAGCGAATACTTGCATGCGACGACAATCTTAGAAGAATTTTCTAAATTCTAATGATCCACTGTCGCAATGTCATGTGCTCCGCTGGTGCCTATGGGAACCCCGAATTAGGGGCCGACGGAAATGGTGTTCCCCCTCACAAAATATACCATATAAACCGGCTCACCTCGTTTATTCCAGGGATAAAGGCAGGGCGCATCTTCGAAACAGGTTGCAGGCACCGCAAGAAATAGAAAATTTTTCGTGAGAGCAATGGCAAACAGACGTGGTCGGCACCAGCCGCGCCCGTATAAAGTCCCCGGCACCGTTTACTTGGCCGGATCATGCAGACCAAAGCTTGGTTGTGCAAGCATTGGCTTCTTTATCTACGATGGCTGGTTTGATAGCAGGGTTATGGAGAAATATGGCGCTTACCTCGGCTTCTTCACTCTGACCAGCAATGCCGCTCATTATAACGGCCTGATCGCATGGCTCCAATATGTTTTATGGTATGGAATCACCCACATCATGATCTTCTTTTTTTAAGAGAAGGCTGTGAGATGGGTAATTCCATACCATAAAATTTGTGATATCGGAGATCGCGCATAAACTATAGTATAGCATCACCCACATCATCTTTCTTTTGATAGAAAACCATGATCGTTAGGTTGCAATATGCTTTAAGCTTTATGGTGTGGATCACCCCATCACGGCCTATGGACACAGCTAGCTCGTTTGCAACGAGGTTACAAGTTCCCTGCTCTTTTTTTATATGATATTATTATTGATGTCTGTTATTAATATTATTAGTATTATCAGTGATGTTGACCTTAATTTTATTGTAGATTTAGGAAATATTTTAGAATTTATAGACATTAACTTAATTGTTTAAAGTAGATTTTATCGTTAAATTACGAAATGTTTTTAAGTATTTGGAGAAATCTGTATAGTTTTCAAGTGCACTGAAAGTAAGTAGAAAGGGAAATTTGTAACAAATGCATATCATGCCATTATATTCATGTTTCTACTGATACTTGTGGTCCATTAGTCTACAAATATAGTATTGATTAGTTGAATTTGATTGTTAAAATTTAGAATATATTAGTGTTAATTGTTTGAGTTAGCTCTTGTACTTTTTCTCATATTTCAAAATATTTCTGAAAGTTTAGATTTTAGACAACTTTGATGGAGTAGATCAATAGCCTTAATTTTGATGAGGAAAAACATGTTAAAAACCCCGGGGCGTTCACTGTGTTCTATTTTATTGCATGCAGGTGATGGATGAGTACACGGTTGATAACCCTAGGCTGAAGAGGTATTATGAAAGAGTTCAGGAACTGGTTTCAGAGTTTGGTAGCTTTGAGCTGAGGCATATCTATATTGAAGATAATTCTGAGGCATATCTATATTGAGGAAAATTCTGAGGCATGTTCGAGAACCCATTTGTAGATTGGAGTCGTGAAGCCGGGAAGATACTGTGGATGGCTGCGAATATGCAAAGTCTGCGACAGAATACATTATAAAGCACAGATGCATGGGTTATCCTACGATACAATACATTGTGGACATTATTCAGCAGCGCTTCCCAGACTCCTATGCGGCTGTTCAGAAACTTGCTCGCAGTTAAAGCGACCAGATGGGTTTGCAGTGCACGTTGCATGATAACAAGTATTTGGCGAGTCTGTTTGCCGTATCTTAGCCTATATTTTCTTTTAATTCTACTGTGAGTTGCAGAAATTTTCTTTTAATCTCTGCACTTTCTTTTAATTTGTCTTTACTGGGAGTGCTCGGAGACAAATCAGGAGTAATGAACGGCAAATTCCAGTTAATCCTACTGTGAGTTGCCTGAGAAATTTTCTTTTAATCTCTGCACTTTCTTTTAATTTGTCTTTACTGGGAGTGCTCGGAGACAAATCAGGAGTAATGAACGGCAAATTCCAGTTAATCCTACATTTGGCAGTGCAAATACTTGGGGGAAAAAGATGATTAGGTTTTTTATTTTTATTTGTATAACAGTAGAAGGTAGTGTTATATTGAATTTGGTACGTGGCGAAAAGACAGCTAATCCGTTTTGTAATATTTTTTTTTTAAGGGAAACAGTATTGTTTTGTGTAAGATTTTTTTATTTTTATTTTTATAAGTCTAGCTAGAACGTTAGTGTTATAGTTGAGATTTCTGTACGTGGCCCGAAGAAGAGTATTTTGTTATTTTTTTTATAAAACTCTACAAATTTTCGAAAGTCTTTATTTTGTTTTACAAGGAAATTATATTAAAATCAAAATTCTCTGAAACTTTTTATGTGCTCTTAAAATATTTGGCAAAAAAAATCAAATAAGAGAGTGTTTAAAAACCTAAATTAATGGCATCTAGGCGTGGCTGCAATTTTTATGTAGATTAAATAAAGTAAAAGTTTTAAAAAATCCTCAATAATTGGCACTCGTAGGGTTTACAGAATTTTAGTGAATATATATAGATTGGAAAAATCTTACTTTCCACGCATCATATATTTTTATTCTCTCAAATCAAACTGTTTGAAAGTAACATATTACGTAAAAATTTTACAATGGATTTTCATTTGGCAACTTACTTAAAATTAAAAATAGCAGTAAACGATTTTAAAAAGTTATTTATAAAATTATTATTATCATTTAAAATTATCAGTTAGTTTTATAAGGAGATCATCAACCCCACTCTAGAAGATGAAAAGCATATCTCTCTTTTCACTAGCTCAAAGAAGAAAATTAATATAGCCAAGATTAGAACAAACTCTCATGAGCTGCATAGTAGAACCGGTGGTTGGAAAGTTCCTAAAGCACCATGGATGAAAAGATTCTACCATCTCTGTTAGAATAAGGACATCGAGGATAAAAATCATCACTTCCTCTTAGAGTGCCATGCGTACAACGACATTAGATCTCAGTCTCAAAATCTCTGTTGCAATACTGAAGCCTTCCTAGGCTTTTACGATGTCAAAATTATAATATGCTCTGAAGTCAATCTCTTCCAGCGTTTTGAGTATAAAAATAAATTCTTAAATCAAACTAAACAATTCGTTTCTTTAAGTATGATAGACCAAAGTTTGAAGTCAATCTCTTCCAGCGTTTTGAGTATAAAAATAAATTCTTAAATCAAACTAAACAATTCGTTTCTTTAAGTATGATAGACCAAAGTTTGGTCTCAATCGACGTTAACCATCATCATCATCATATAAGGAGCAACTATCAAGTAGCAACACATCAATTTTGATATATTTTTTTATTTTTTTAGATAATTTTAATTTTATTTTTATTTTATTTTAAATTAATTTAATTTTATTTTTTAATAATGCTTTTTATAGTTATTTCGTATAATGGTCTTTTCATCTGTGATATTAAGAGATTAACCGTTTTAATAGAAGGAATAATTAAATAGAAATTTTCAAAACATGTGTTATTTTATTTGATTGTTTAAATAGTTTTATTCAGAATTAAGTTAATATGACATTTTCAATATTTTATTTTATTTTTAAAATTACAAAGTTATTAATTTAAAAATTACACTAAAAACTACCACAATTATATTAATAAATGTGATTGATATATGTTAATGAGCCTAAACACTTGATTGCAAGTAACATATTGTAAAAAATAAAAATTTAGAATTTACAAATTTAAAAATACTATTATGAACTTCCATTCCCAAGGTAACAACAAGATTCATTAGGTTAAAAATCATATAACTACAATGTTTACGAAGAACCTATAGAATAAACTCACTGACTCTAAAGGCTCATTCTATAGCCCAGTAAAGTTGTTTCCTCATCAAAATTGAACTGAAATTTTGCTCATGTTCCTCAAAATAAAGAAAAACGACTATACAAAACATTTAAATAATTTACACCTAAAGAAATTAGATCCCTCTCTGCGCATTTTAGATCCATATTTAAGATGGATCTAAGCTAGTGTGAATCTTTTTCGTGAATAATTTCCAATTAAAAATATTTTTTAAATAACTTAAATACTTTTGTAATGAATTTCCTCTATTTTAAAATATATTTTTTATTTGATAACAAAAGATAGTAATATTTTGAAAAATTATCTTTTAATTTGAATTTCTACTTATTTTAAGACACGTGATTTAGTTTATATTGTGTTTGTAAGCGTTGACATAAATAATGTAAATAAATATTTTGATAAATTTTCCTTAAATTTATTGGTCGAGAGAGTTAACCTTTTCGAGTTTTAAATGATGTAATTTAATAAAAAGAAATCAAATTGGAATGTCATGTTTTCCAAAAACAAGTTTAATGAATAGATATTTTAGATTTAAAAAAATTATCTCATTTATGGGATTTGAATGGAATCTTTTAGTAAAATTAAACATTTAATTTTAATAATTTAGGAATGAAGTAGTTTAATTGGTATTTTTTATTTAATATAAAAGAATTACTGCGTATTTTAATTTTATCAATTTTATAAAGTTTTTTAATTTTAACTCGAGATTTAGTAAAGTTCAATTTTAGATAGATTAAGAAAATACATTTAAACAAAGTTAATATGGTGAAATTTATAGTTTAATTTATTTTAAAAATAATGTATTACATTAATTTAGATTTTTAAATTTATAAAAATGAGATAGATAATAATATGTTTTAATTATGATAAATACATCAAGTGGTACATAGTTATATCTTAAAAAAAAATGTCTTTTTGTTTAGCAAAACTATAAGACCACTTAAAAACAAAATTTACATGTTATGTTGTAAATGATTGATAATGCAATCTTTCGTAACTGTGCATTGTCAATAGATTTAGCTCTTAGGAATATGAGAGGACCTCATTCGACCATTGATTTTTAAATCAGCCACACTCTTCAATTAAATGCTCCATACCATACCATATGAACATGGCATATATAATAATATATATATATATAGATATATAATATTATAATATTAAAGATATATGATTGAATTATTATGTATGTATATATATATATGGTAAAAGTTTGTTATATGTTATGTATAAAAAATTGCGCTCAAAGTTAATGAAAAACATAAAGGGGTATAAAAAATGTTAATGAAAAAATGGATACCTACAATATTTAGTGAAAGTAGGTTTTTTTTAAATCCAAAAATGTGTATTAAGTTATTATTATGCCATGAATCTACATGTTATGTTATAACCTCATTGAATGTAGCATTCGTGCTTCACTCACACATAATTTGTTATCTTTATTGAGATCATAGAGAACATGAAAATATGATAGACTTTTTAATGTTTTGTCCCTATGATGCAGGAGCATCCAGCTCTGAGGAGGCAGAATGAGGCTGACAGTCTCAGAGAGAACCATAACACATAGTCACTACGTATAACTAGACAGGTGTCAAAAACCTTGTCGGTTATTTTATTTTACTTGGGTTATTTACTTTTTTTTAGGATGCTGATAGGATTCGGTTAATTTAATTCATCCACTGATTCTATTTTATTTAGGAATTAGGAACAGAAGCATAATTGTTAGTTAATTAAGTTTCTTTAAAAAGCATTGTATTAGTTACATACAGTTAGATAAAACAGTTTCTCAAATATGTTGGGACAGTTCCACTGAGAAAGAACAGTTAGATTTCTGGAGTTTAAAAACAGGAGGGATATGATTGTAAAAGGTTCCTCGGCAGATAGAAAAACAAGAATTAACAGTCATTTCTGAAGATTTTAATCTCTGTATAAAAACATTGTCATATTTCTGTATGAAAACATCATCACTGTACAAATGAAATTTCAAGCATCGACTTATAGCCATTTTTAGATAAGATTTTATGCATCGATTTACAATTATTATGCAGACAATATTTCCTTCTTAAACTTACAGTCATCGTATAGACTAAAGCCACAGACACAAGCATACTCTACTGTGTAACGAGAGCGTTGGAGCAATAGAGCGGGAGACAGCCACAGAGAGAGCAGGCGCTGTCTTGCATTACAAACCGAGTGCGAAAGTGTGTGAACGACGAGGTTGTTAAATATCCACAAAGAACAGCAAGTGTTGCCGAATGCATCATGGTCAAAGTAAAGAAGAGTGAAGTATAAGAAAACAAATAATCTTCAGGTAACCCTGCAAACCTAATTATTTTTCTATTTTACAAAAACTATCTGAAAGTAACTAGCAAACTGTAGCATTTCAGACAAATCAGCATTATAGATAAGGTAACGATACTGTCAGAGCATTCATAGCCTTTTTGAAACAAGATACCTATTTAAAATAGAGGTTTGAAATTACGTTTCAACACAAGATACCCATATGAACATACAGTGTCAAGAAACCGTTCAAAGTAAGGGATTACCGAGCAGAACCTGTGGAAGAGGTTTATATTAAATAAGTTACCAGATTACAGTCAAGGGGTCAACGAGTGAACGCCCAGTCGAAAGTACAACAGAAAGATAAAAACCCATTTGCAGACAAGGGTTCGACCGTATGACAAAAACCCATATTCAGGGACAGAGCCCGATAGCAGAACGATAAATAGTTCATACAACAAATTCATAGAAACGGACCAACGCACAGAACCCAGGAGGGTTGCACAGAACCGAGGAGGAAACCAAACTAATTGACGCTCAAGCAACAGGTCCAACATTACACCTAAAACCCAGAACCCTAAGGAACAAGTTTATTAAACTGGAAGGTTCCTACCCGGATAAAGCGCTGGAGGGTGCCAAGGATTGGTGAACGCGTGGACGGCATCGAACCCCAGAGGTGACGGCATCAGGCCACCTGCAAAAAGGAAGTGAAAACCCATTAGAATCTTCGCAGTCACAAACCAAAGTCATAAAATAGACAACGAAAAGGGGAAAGACAAACCCTAAGCTTACCTGTGGATACGGAGCAGAAATTGCAAGACCGACAGACCTCACAACCTGGAAGACCCGGAGAAAATGCGTTAGGGTCGGTTGAAAAAAAGACTAAGAAAATATAACCAAAAAGAGAGATTACCTGTGCAACGAATTGAAGAGTGCAACCCTGGTGGAAACCCTGTAATAATACAAGTTCAATCTGTAAAAGGAACAGAGGCGACATTTACTAGCAAAAATTGAAACAATAAACCTGTGACAGAGGAATACAAACCCTGTGCCGAGTCTAATAGCTGCCACAACCCTTGAAACATCATTGCGAAGGTGTTAAAGCCCGAGGGCAACCATAATAATAGTGCAGGGACCAGGTTGGCGGAGTAGCAGAGCTTCCGCGGAGCAGAGCCGAACCAACAGTGAAAAGTGCAAATGACCAAGATAGCGGGAGAATCGCTGAAAAAAGGGTGAGTCGTATAAGAGGCACCGACGGGTGTGGAGGGGTTAACCGGCGGGTCCGGGAATAACCCTAATATCGTTTACCAAGGAGCGTACAGGTAATTGAAGTCAACCATAAATTTGCCAAGGACATAGTCCTGTCAACCATCGGATATTTTGTTTTGGCGGGAGGCCATCATAAGTGGTATCAGAGCTAGTTTCTTGAGTAGAACTAATGGAACAGGTGGAAGGTGAAGGAGAAGTATGAGGAAGAGGAAGAGGAAGAGGAAGAGGAAGAGGACGAGTGGTCCACAGGCTGGTAGATGCTGGATTGCGAGAGGAGATACGCGTTTTGCGTGAAAGATTGGCAGTGATAGAGGCTGGAGGAAGAAGAAACCCAGCAGATAACAGTGATGAAGAAACAGTTGAACCAGAGGAGGATGAGTATGAGGGAGTAACACCGGAACTAAGATTATTAAAGTCAGTTTTGCTGTCTAGTCATAAGCCAAGGCATGAGTTGCCTACCTATGACGGAAGCTTATCGACAGATGTGTTGTTAGATTGGCTAAGTGAAGTGAATAAATTCTTTGAGTTTGAGGAGACCAGCGAAGACAAACAAGTAAAGTTTGCCGCCACCAAGATGAAAGGACATGCGTCCTTATGGTGGGA